>PVIC010000297.1:50155-64086 GCA_004025085.1 Thryonomys swinderianus | reverse complement strand
TTTTGAGCCCTAAGGAGCCCATGAGAACTTTTACTTTTCCCCTCTTTTTCTTCTATTTATTTATAACAATAAGCAAGTACTGGTTTTGTGTTTAAAAAATATCTATCTCCCTTCAGGGCTAAAGGAGACCTGGAAGCTAATTAATTTCTGAGATGTGACACAGGGGAGGGACCAGTGGGGCTGGCATGCAGGTCGGGGGGACACTGTCTCCAGCGTCCTGTACCCGCACCGTGCTCAGGGAGCCGGGTGCAGACTCCAGGGAAGGGCTCGGAGGAGTAACGGGTTTATTCTCCTAGACTAGATCCTGACCCCTGCCTGACTCGTCTGCAATTGTAAAACATGACCAGCCAAAGATATCCTCTTCCAAAGTCAAGATCTAGACGAAGAAAGATTTCGTCCCAGAATGTATGAAAATACCTAGAAACCACTCCCTCAGCCTCTGATAACACTGTGGAGACAGACTATCATGTGAATGCTGGGAAAGAAGCTCCACATAATTGCAGCTACAGCACAAGAACGAAGGCCAACCGTGGGTGACAAAGCCGGTGACAGGAGAGCCGAGCATGTGTTAAGAGCTGTTAGATAGGCCACGGGGGTCCCAGCCAGCAGGCCCTGGGTCTCCCTTGCTTGGTAGACCCTCAGCACAGATTACCATTATGCCACAGGGAAGACAGACAGAGCTTCCGGAACCAGAGGCCAGGCTGCTTACCAGGCCTGGGCCCCGGTGCATCATGGGAATTCAAGGTTTTTTCTCTCCTCCCCGCCACCCGATCTTCTGAGAACTTCCCTCACAGAACAACTGCATCAACATTGTCTCCCTTGTTCCTTACAAGCATCTTGGAGGAACACACAGCTCACGTCACTGTTCCAGTAAGGATTAAGGTTCTGAGGCGGGTAAGACCGAGGACAGGAGCGATCAGGCGTCTGCCCACCTCCTGGCTTGAGCCTAGGTTGGCACTGGCAGGCTCAGTGCTAGAGCTCTTCATGCCAAAGCTATGCCAGCCTCAGCGCCAAGCCTGGACCTGCAACCTGAGGAAGAAGAGAAGAACCAGTGTGTCTTATCTGTGCCCGCAGCACGGGGACAAACCAGCTTTAGGCTGAGCTGTCATGTACGAGAGTCTTCCCGCAAGTTCACGGAAAGACAAAAGGACTTCTGAGAAACCCAGATTATTCCAGCATGGTCTCCTTACAGCTACTGATCTTTAAAACATTGTCAGTCCTTTTCTGCTGACGTTGTCCGAGTGGAAAATTCTGCTTTTTACTTAAAAAAAAAATTAAAACATTTCTTTCTACAGTCAAATAAACAAGCAATCTCCCAAGTCAGATAAGGTGAGACAAAAACTGAAATACTATTTTGAATGAAACTTAAAACTATAATACAGACAGGCAGGTGACTGCACCACCTACTTACCATAGGTAACCACTGTCTTTTGTGGATTACTTTGCTGGAAACTGCTGTTCTGGGCATTTCTTTCTTTTCCCTCAAGGAAAAGATGCTATTCTGCGGGGTCTGAATAATACTATGTCTTGACACGGAAAAGTCATTTACACATAAATTACAGTGACTTTACCCACGCTAACGAGGTTGTCATCCTCTTGTGTGATTTACTATGATCTCCTAACAGAAAAGCATCGTTTCCGTGGCACCTGGGTGGTAATGGGGCAGATGATTCCTCGTTGTAAGTGCTTCCCCTCCCTGCTGCTGAAACAGTGCTAAAACCTAGAGTGCGTTTTTAGGTCAGAGTCATCCCGATACCACTCCCCAGGGCACAGTGAGCATATGTATGTATGTACACCCTCACTCACACGCGCGCACACACACACACACACACACACACACGGGAAATCCAGGGACTGCTACTTTCTTCAAGAGGTTTATGTTTCTCAGGACAGAGAGGCAACAGAGTTTCTGTAGGAATCATTAACACTGTAGGAAAAGGTAGAGAGAAGTAGAAAGGTAGTACTTTCACAATGTCTTCTAACATCCATATAAAATGTAACAGTGCTATTTAGGAAAAGTAACTCAAGACATAATAGATGAGAAGGAAGACGCTTTATTTGAAAGAAACCTATTGAAATCAATTTCTTCTTTCTGGACATTACCAAAATAATATTGGTAATCAAACCAATGAGAAGAAAGCCAAAGGATATGAGAATGAGGATTTTTTTTTTTTTTTTTGAGACAGGGTCTTGCTTTGTAGTTCAGGCTGGCCCTGAGCCCAGGCAAGCCTCAAACTCAGCAATCTTCCTGTCTCTGCCTCCTGAGTGCTGGGATTATAGGCATGAGCCACCACACCTGGCATTGTGGTAGGTTTTACTGATTGCTGGTGGGCATGAGTCACCACACCTGGTATTGTTGTATGTGGTTACAGATCAAACTCAGGACCTTGCGCTTGCTAGGCAGGCACCAGAACCACTGAGTGAAATCTCCAGCCCAAGAATGAGACTTTTGATAAGCTGCCATATGTAAAGATCTTTTTCATAAGTGGCTCCGCACTGCTACAGCACTTTTATCTTTATCCCAATGTTCATAGGAAAATCTGTGATGGTTCTTTAAATATATGTTCATAAAATTATTGGTCTGAAATCATTTAACTGGACTAATGGGGTAAATGCTAAGATGCGGTGCTCAGTCCCAACTGGGCCAATCAGCACATTTGTACCTTCCGGTGGGCACAGGACACAGGGTTGGTAGAGTGGCCTCTGCAGTCAGAAGAGGGACTGGAGATGCGGGTCCCTGGACAGGCAGCGAACGACTCATCCCACGGGCACTGACTGTGGTCTGAGCGTTCACCCCAGAAAGCATGTGTCGGAGCTGCGGCACTGGAGAGAGTAGGGCGGAGGGCTCCACCTTCCACATGGATTAGCGCTCACTGTAAAGGACTGGGGCTGCAAATATCTCTCACTGCTCTTGCCACATGGCAGTGCAGCAAAAGCCCCACCTCAGAGAGGTCTCTTCACTTGAACTTTCCAGCCCCCAGAATCACAAACTTCTGTTGCTTATAAAGTATCCAGTCTGTGGTGTTTTGCTGTAACCTACCGGATGGACCGAGTCAGTCTTCGGTGCTGTGAGCACACAGCATATATGTTCCTCATCTCTTGTTAATTCAGCCGCCTGGTTGCTGTCACTCACTGGCTTTGCATTTGGGGTGTCTAATGTGCTATGTAGCTTCGGAGCTAGAGCCCCAGTAATACACAGATAACCAAACACTGGTCAGCATACTGTTGGGGACAGCTGGCAACAAGGATCCACCTCTGAAAACCAGTGTGGGGAGTCCTGTGCCCTTCCCAGCATGCAACTTGAGGCTTCCATTAGCACAGCGATTGGCTAATTTCAGAGCTACAAAGCCTCCTATGATGCATGAGATGCTGTAACAAAAGACACATCGCTGTGCTGAGTGTCAAGCTGACATTTCCTAGTTCCCAGGAATGTTCCTTCTTAGGATGTATATTACACTTCACTTTGTGATATTTCAGAGCAGGTTCACCCATGGCTCCAGGTCCCGTGAGGTCCATCGTGAATACTCTAGCTCCTGCCCCAAGAAATATGGCCCACTGCACGCAGTCTCTGGTATAATGATGCCCGTGCTCATCTCCAAAGATGATTTCCTCAACTGTCCCTCCCTGCTTCCTCACAGAACTGAAGTCTGTCCTCCTCCCGTGAGCCTGCGCTGGCTGGTGACTGGCTTTGACCAAGATAGCATGCCAGGAGTGATGTCTGCCTGTCTGGAGCACAGCCATTCAGTGCCAGGTACTTCTGCTTGGCTCTTGAGGAATCCCGGGCTCTAGAGCCGTCAAGTTGGCAGGAAGCAAGTCTCCTGCTGGACTGAGCCATGGCAGCAGGGGGTGGGGAGGGTGTGGGTGGAGGTAGCCACAGGAGGCCGAGGCAGCCTGAGGAATTCGAGGTTGGTTTAAGGCATTATTTGAAGGGAAAGATGGTCTCTTATTACACCCTTGAATGATCACTGACTTGATCATTTGGGTAATTGTAGGAGTTGAAAAATATTCTTGAGGGAAGAATTTTACAGATGAACTGAACTCAATACAGCCAACGGCCACCAAGGGCCAGACATTTAACTTGGCCTTATCTATTCTTGGAGAACCAAGAACACAACTTTTTAGAAAAGTAATGAAATAGTACAATTTGCCTTTACATTCATGGTTATTATGGTGATAATTAAGAAGACATCTGAGGTTTTAAGAGCCAGTTAATTAGTACTTATTCAAATCATATTAAATGATTCAACTGTAGGTTATCTGGAGGGTCGGGGAATATGTTTCACAAACGATTTTACATATGTCCATGTCAGAATGATCTTTAACATTCTGATGTCTTTAAAATTAAATGAGACAAATCTCATCATGTTGACAGCTGAGAAGGAGGGGGTGGAAGAGTGAGGAAAAGGAAAAAAGTGCTGAAGTGAAAGAAAAGTGCAGAAAGATCAGAAAGGAGAAAAATCAGATTCTTTTTTGATCAGCTTCTGTAGAGATTTTAAGAAGCAAGTCCGTGTCCTCCACTGCAGTCTCCTGTGTCCCTCCCCCGCCTCATCTCCTGAGCAGGCCAGCATTGTCATCCGCTAGAGAAAGCACCACAGGAACAGTCATCCTGTGTCACTGCCTCGGAGCATAAGTGGATGTCCACTTTCTTCTTAGCTATTGCAGTTCAGGTTTATAGTGTGCCTGGAGTAAATGACATGCCCTCCGAGGCCAGGGAGATGGTCAGTGCGTCCTCTTGGGCACTACTGTGGGAGAGAGAAACAGCTGTGTCCATGGACAGCGTCTCTGCAGCCGAGTGGGACAGCTTCCAGGAGGGGCTGACTCAGAACAGAGCCCTGGGTTGTGCAGTTCGCCCAGCGCTAGACCGAGCGCGACCCGTGACCGACCCCCACGGAGCCATAAGACCCTCGTGCCAAGCACACAGCAGAGAAGTGGGGGAGCCAGTCTGTGCATTCACCTTTGTAAAGCAAGTGCCCAGCTTTCACATCCAAAGGGTGACTGTTATTTCCCCTTCCTCTGTTTCAAACATGCAGTTGCAGCTTGCAAATTAGCCTCCTGGGGGGGAAGCGAGTCCTGAGAGCAAGGACTAAGAGTAGAGGCTCCGGCAAAGGCTGCCACGACTCCTCCAGCCAGTTTCATTACCAACGGGAGCACAGATAGCAGACACGAACAGGTGCTCCTTTGTTGGAAGAGCCCAGCGTGCCTCACAGATATCATTAAGTCTCTCACGGCCTCTGAGACACAGACCAAAGTGACACATCAAGGTGGATCCTACCAATCACCAAAGGAAGGAGACAGAGTGGCGCAGATTTACCTGAAGGACATTACTGGAGCCATTACCCAGCATCCTTTAGCCAGATGCTTTCTTCCGGCCTGACTCCTTCATTGGCAAAACGAGTATAATGACACCAATCTGGCCGACTTTGTAGGGTTAGAGCGAAGACCAAACGACAGAGTAAATGGAAAGGGGCTGAGTGAACCCTGATGTTCCTACATATAAAAGGCTTTCTTCCTGTATCTAAACAGAACCTGGATTGGATGCAGAAAATGCCTTTTCCAAGCTCTGGCCCCAGGTGTGGGGAGGCTTCCCGCCAGAAGCCTCAGGTATTATTTATACAAATGCAAATCTGACTTCTATGTTTGCCATCCCGTTTCTATAGGGTACAAGAGGAGAAGGCGGAGAAAGCAAAATGAGAGTCAGAGCACAGACACAATTATCCTTGATTGTAATGTTTGCATATTCAAAATTTTTCATCTGCTGGGAAACATTCATGATAGTGAAAAATATAACCGACGACTCAAACTCCTCAAAGAATTACTTGCCTTATTCAGACCCCCCTCCCATTATAAAAAGTTGTTGCTTTTAGAATGTCATTTAAATCCCAGTAAGAATTCAAAGTGTTCAATTTCCAATTGAATTTGCTGCTGGAGGAGAGAATCTACTTTGGTTCAGAGGCCGCAGTTTTTGGAAAGGCCTCGGTCTTCTTGGAAGTGTTCTGGGCTACCTGACGGAGCGTCTTCCTCGTTCGTGAAACCCCCACAGGTCTCATTTCCAATGGAGGGAGACGGCACCTCCACCTACTGGAAGACATCAGCTGCTTCTGCCCTCTGAGTTCTAGCATAAAAGAACACTGGCAATTTGCTTTGAAACCTAGAACTTTTGCTGAAGAACTTTTCATGAGCTTGAACGTCCCTATGACTCAGAAATTCTACTGTGAGAGTCTCCGGGAGGCAGGGTTTGCCCCCCGTATGGAAGAAGAAAAAGGTCAGATTCTCTGCTCTGGTCTTCTTGCCTCAGAAGGCTCAGAAGCAGAAGCTCAAGGAGCCGGGGAGACACAGCATTTCGAGGCCTAGTCTTGAATCAGCAGCCCTCCAGCCCATGCTAAGCATCTTGTCAATACTATGAGCTGTCCAGTGTTCTCTAACAGTTTCTTTTTCTGGTTAATTTAGCCAGAATCAGTTTCTGCTACTCACTGCAAAAAGCAGTGAGCAGTATTCTGGATGTATCACAGACTAAAGAGATACTTTCTAACACTAATACCTGGTGGGACTTGTGCAGTCAGTAACAGGAAGTTCATTTTGGAGACGCAAACACCAGGGAAGATGCACAAAGAAAAGGACTAACCCAAAATCATTTAAGAAGATTGTGGTTCAAAACTGATATCAAAGAAGGAAGGAGGGGCCAGAGACTTATCTCAGTGGTTTCGGAGCCTGCCTAGCAAGCGCAAGGTCTCTGGCTCAATCCCTGAACCACATACAACAATACTGGGTTTGGTAACTCATGCCCACTGGCAATTGGTACCACATACCACAGTGCTGGATGTGGTGGCTCATGCCCGTCATCCCAGCACTCAAGACGCAGAGGCAGGAGGATTGCTGAGCTCAAGGCCTGCCTGAACTACAAAGCGAGACCCTGTCTCCAAAAAAAAAAAAAAAAAAGAAGCAAGGAGGAATGGACAGGACAGGGATAGTGGATAGGGGCCCAGAAGAGAAAGACACTCAGCATGTTTAAACGACTGAAGCGACGGAAGTAAAATGAAAACACCATGTCCCAGCCCTTTGCCCAGTAAGGAGGGAACAGAAAGCAGTGAGATGGGGACCACACTGCCTCTGCTGTGCTGCTCAGTGGGTACTGGAGCCACAGTCAGTGCCCCCCTGTGCACAAAGAGGAGGACGGAATGGCTTGGCCAGCTGATAACCAAAAAGGACTCCTGGGGTAGGAATTAAAGCAGGGGCATTCCACTCCCTCTGCCAAACTGGCACGCCCTTGGATCCGAGCGACTGGCATCCCTCGGGAATGTGTCAGCAGCACACAATCTGTGCCGCATCTTTCCAAATCTGAGCACAAAGCCACCCGCAGGTACCTCGGGCCCTGCCGATCCGACTGACCTCACCCTGACCTCCTTGGTTATACCTGACAATTCCGAGATAAAATGTGGCCACTAGCAGCCAAGACAGGTAAAGCAGGGAATCCGGGGAGCACAGTATCCTACACCCTAGCTGACTGGGAGAGGGAAGGGCAGGAGGGAGAAGTCTGGTCCACCGTGCTTTACAAACACAGAAAACCTCAGGCACTAGCAAGATGACATCCCTGTGCTCTGCATAGTGGAGTCTGCTTGCTTGGAACTGATTTCACATTAGAGATGAGAAGCAGTAGGACGGTATCTGGGTACACGGCTCCTGAGCGGCAACTGTGGACGATAGATACAGTCTCGACACGGAATAGGTCCCGACGCGGACGTCGCAGCTCCACAGCCCATTTCCTTGACAACTGAAATTCACAAGTATGTGAACTTTGGTTCTAAAGTGACTAATTATAAACCTAGAGGTATGTTTCCATGGAGAGGAAAAAAACGCAAAATATAATCTTTGGGGTGGGAAAAGGCCATGCTGACAGCACCCACGGTGGGCATCTCCAGGCAGGGAGCCGGGAGGCACTTGAAGTGCTTTCACAGACATGACGTCCCTCTCGCTCTCTGTCACGCCTATGAAAACACGGGCAGAGCTTGTCTTATCCTTCGATCTTGGTCCCGCTGAAGATGGTCCTTGGCTCACAATTGCTCCACGGACACACGGACTGGTGAACAACAGCCACAGACCTTACAGCTATTACAAGAGGAACTTAGCGTCCTGGTCCAGAGCTGAGCAGGAGTGGATGGAGAGGGCAGCCTCGGCTCCGAAAAGCCTATCAGCGGTGCCCTAACCTCACAGTACACTGCTTCTCAGTCCTCTCCAGTCAGGAGACTTTTGATTCCAGCTTAAGAGCACAGATCTGAAGTACTTATGCCTTAAAAACCAGAATGAAAGAAGTTGTAACTCCTAGTATCTTGCAATCACCATTTCACACGCTGTCTTCTCGGCTTCTTAATTTTAACACCAAGGAAACTAAGGGCTGAAGGGCTTATCAGTTTGCCGCTACGAGAAGTCTCCACACAAGATGATAGGAGAAGCGAGGCCCGTTCTTTGCTCTCCGGCTTGGAGACAGCAGCTCTATGGGACATAAAGACCACAAGCTCAGTGCAACTGAGGGCAGCCGCCTGTGAGTCCCACCGAACCCCGCCCTGTATTGAGACTGTGAGGACGATTTCATGGGTCTCCAAATGGATCCAGGTCAACTATAGCTTGACAGCCCGCGGATGGAGGGAGCCGAAGGGCAATTTCCTGCTGACGTGGACCAAGGAGGGGCCTCTGTCTGTGTCCCCCACGGTCCACTCTTCAGCAAGTCCCACTTCTTTCCCTACACACTTTGCCACGGAGGCCACGTCACTCAGCTGGGTGCAGCGAGGCAGCGATGGGGGATCCAGAAATGAACCCACAGTAATCACCCGAATGGCGAGCAAATCCAAAGGATCTAGATGCAAAGGATCAGTTCATAAGGACTCCAGAAAACTAGGAGAAGGAGGCCACTCTTGGGCAGAGCCGCAATATAAAATGAAAAAGAGAGGTACCAGTTCCACTCCGTCTGCCTAGACCGCTCCCAACAAAGACGCTTTAAGAAAAGACTGTGCTATAATCGGTCTGTTTCCCTTCTATTTGGATGGATTCTAAGTTTTCCTGGAGAGTACAGGTTATTGAAGAAAACTGAGCTATTGATGTCTCTTGGTTAAAAGATCTGCCAGAAAATTCTGGAAGAAATTCAGCCGCCAAGGCCCCAAATGTCAGAGTACATCTCATCAATCTCACCCTGGAGGCTTCTTCCATGCTGTCCTATGCAGCTGTTATGTTCAACTTACAGCCCTTCAAAGCACCCTCTTTGGGGTCTGTGCCATGTGGGGTACACGCAGCAGTAAGTAGCCCCTACATACAAATCGTTCATTTAAATATCATGCAGAATAAATGCGTAGCTACAAAAACCCCAAGCTTACTGTAAATTCACTCCCCGACTTTTTTCACTCTGTTTTATGTTTCCTGAGGTACTAAATAACAACACATACAGTGATTTCTGTGGCATCAGAAAAACTTTAAAAATCACTGTCTCAGGACTCTTTCATGCCACACAGACTTGGTTCCATCTCGGACCCTCTTACCCGAGGGCCCATTTTGGTTACACTGAATACCTTATTAAATGTGACTTGGGTCCTTTTCAATAGATGTTTAAGACCCTTTCTCCCAAATTCTCCTGTGAGACATGAACACTATGTTCTTTGACTTCAGCAAATGCATCACATCATTATCTGGCTGGAGGGCGGGAAGGTGAGGAACTGAGGCAAGCATAGTTCTCTTTCAAGGACTTTTTGCCTTCACAAGGGAAAATAGGCACAGAGATACTGTCATTCAACACTACATTCTCACTCAGCGAGGCTAAGGCAGGGGGGTTGGAACCTTAGCAACTTAGCAAGTTCCTGTGCCCCCCAAATCTTTTAAAATTGTTTTAAAAGGGTTAAAGATGTAGCTCAGTGCAAAGATCCTGGTTTCAGTCCCTAACACTACACATGCACGAACACACACACACATAAACACACACACACACTATGGTCTCATTAATAATAATAGCAAAACGTTGTAATAGCTCCTGGTGAAACAGTGAGACATTGCTTAGTCTCGTACAAAAGAAAAAAACCCTTCCATCTTTGGTCAGGGTGTTTACAGCAGGGCTGGCTTCCTGGGTGTGAGCCACCACGACACAGGAGCCCTGTGCTGTCAGGGGGGCCCGTGCTCAGCTTAGGGTTTGCTCTTCCCCGAAGTTCTTAAGTACTTTGAAACAGGCGAGCCCATTGCACTAGACTGATAAGTTCTGTGGTCGGTCGAGCTTGCACACCTTGCTCCCGGGATGTGCAAGCAGCTCCCTCCTGTGATGGCTGCCGCGGCTCAGGGAGAAGCCAGAGGCAGGAGAGGGGCGGTCACTGCTCCAGCAGAGCCTGGCACTGAGCACCGGTTCTGTGACAGACGGACGGGCCAATCGCCAGACAGTGCTTCCTTGTCACGCCATCTTCGACCTCTGGAGTGGACAGAGGCGGTGCTGGGCCAGCGACCTCATTGTGTAGGTGAGGAACGGGCACGTTCAGTGACTTTTCAGTGAGTGAACGGTGCGTCCCTGGCGGTGAGGCTGAGTCCAAGGCCGGGGCTCTTTCCAGGACGCTCAGTTCTGTGGGCTGAGCCTGGGAAAGAGCACAGGCCTCTGTCTGTCTGGCTGGCTGTCTGGCTGTCTGTCTGGCCCACTGCTGCAGGTCTGCACTGTGCATAGCTCCTGCCCTGACAGACGTCTGACCAAGTGCCCGAGAACAAGCCAAAAAGAGCAAGAGCCAGTCAACTCTATCATTCTAGGCGCAGAAGCTAAACATCATCATTTTTAATTTACTTTCAATCTTTCTCAGAATGTTCAGGGTTTTTTTTTTTTTTTTCATTTATATCTTTCTGGAAAACAGTAAAAAAGGAAAAATGCTTCTCTGGAATCATAGACATGGAATTGTAAAGACGATGATAACAGTATTTAGTTAGGACACAACACTGAAGGGCAGCTGAAGAAACCTAGCTTGTACCTGGCCTTGGTCTCCTACAACTCCCCTTAGACAGGAGCCATAACAGCTCACCCGAGTGACCCTGGGTCTGTGGGACCCGATGTCTCACACCCGGGGCTCCTGACAGATCGATTAGTACTTCAAACAAACAAGCAAACAACAAACCACTGCATTAGGCAGTAGGGTATTTTTATTTTCAGAGGGAAGTAAAAATTGAGAGCGTTTCCTTACGAAGAAAAGTACTGGAGGCATAAATGAAAATGGCTACCAGAAGGCCAACGACCTCTGGTTAAGCGCTCATTAAAACAACAACCCCAAAGGGCCAAGGGCAAAGAGGAAACTGAAATAATTGAGCCCCAGGTTGATTAAATTGCACCCCGCATGGTGGCTCATGGGCATTAGTTCTGGACCCCTTTAATGTTGTCTTCTCAGTGGTGACACCGTGCAGACACACACCTGTACAGTGCAGGCAAAAGTCTGGGTACATGAGAAGCGCTCATTAAGCGTCATCCCTCCGTGGGGTAACCATGACCAGGCGGCCGCATCACGTACAGCTCGGGAAAGGAGCCTTGGACACAGCTCCAGAGCGACGGTCCCTGGGCAGATGGCTCAGTGAGGCTGCCCCGTGCCTCGAGGGCTACCTCCAACTGCCGCTGGCACAGATATGGACATGGGATGTTCGGCGATGGGAACGGCATTGGGGACAGAATAAGAAAGCAGGGGGGGCCGGAGGGTTAGCTCAGTGGTTCCAGCGCCTGCCTCGCAAGGGCAAGGACCTGAGTTCAATCCCCGGTAACCACATATAATGCTGGGTGAGGAGACACGCCCACCAACAATCAACACCACATACCACAATGCCGGATGTGGTGGCTCACGCCTGTCATCACAGCACTCGGGAGGCAGAGACAGGAGGATTGCTGAGTTCGCGGCGGCTTGCCTGGGCACCATAGTGAGCTCAGGGCCAGCCTGAACTACAATGCGAGACCCTGTCTCAAAAAGCAAAAAAAAAGAATAAGAAAGCAGGGGCCTTGTCACCCAGCATCATGGCACAGACTAGCCGGAGAGGCAGCGATCAGACAGGGACTGTGCGCTCCATGTTTTCTCAACAAGCAAATTGGTGATACACAATGACACTCCGCACAAACACTGAAAGAATGCTAAGCAGAGTTTTCCAGAAAGTCCATCGTGACGCCTTCCTGGGACGCCTGCTGTAAAGATCACGAGGGATGAGAGGGAAGCAGCGTAGCCAAAGGAGGATCTTCCCGGAGTGCTTAGCCACAGAGACTGCACAGCCGTGGCAATAGCCCTTGCTCAGGGCAGCTGCCCATCGATCTCGGTACGAGTACGTCTGTGGGCTGCCACTGAGTGGAAGAGCTGGCCCAGCGAACAAGCCAGCCCTTGATCAGGCAACGTGAGACTCTGCCATGCGTGAGACCCACCCATGAGGCCAAATATCATTTTCTTGAGCTGTGCACATACTGGGAGGAAGAGCAGTGGGACCAGACGACAATCATCGTTTCTCCACAGGCTGTGGAGATGGACTGAGGCAGCTAAATGCAGATTAACTATTTCATTCATGTGCAGGACACGACACACATCAAGATGTCGGAGATCATAAGGCGCCTCACTGGGAGGATCTGTAGAACTGTCTCTACAGACCCACATCTGGTCCAAGTCCTGCCTCCCCCCAGTCCTTTCCAAAAATGGGTTCAAGCTAGAGAGATGTAAGAGAGGAAAAGAGAATGTGATGGCAAAGTGTCTATCGAGTTTTAAATGTGTGTTTCTATATTTGTATATGTAACATGACAACTTGACAAAGTGCTTCCCAACAGGCAAGTGGATTGATAAGTGGATACATTTCCTGTATATGCCCAATGCCCAGCACCCAAGATACAGTTAGAAACAAGATATTACAGACTACATGCTACATGGGAGCATGTGAGGGGGGAGGGGACTGGGAGTGGACAGAGAGGTGCTTCTTGGCTAAGAGATAAATCACCACTTACAAAAGTTTTCAGGCATTCAGAGACCAGAAATAAAACGACACGGAGATGCTGAAAATAACCTATTTTCAAAAATAAACTTCCAGGAAGCCCAGCATGGTAGCTCATAACTGTCATCCCAGCATAGAAGAGGATGAGGCTAGAGGATCGCAAGGTTGAGGTCAACCTGGACTCAGCCTCGAAATGACAGCAACAAAACAAAAACAAACCCAACAGTAACAAAAACAGCCACCACCAAGGAAAGGAAAACTTTGCCCAGACGCCCAAAGCCAGATACAGCAGTGACAACAGCTGCTACAAAAGCTTATTCTTTTATCAGAGCCATGTCATACCAAAATTCCCTCCAGCAATTCTTACTGCATCCACCCCAAAGTTTTCCACCACAGCCAGAGTCTGAATCTCAGTTTTACATTCACCTCCGCCGGGGCCTCCAGTTTGGGTCATGTCCAATGCTCTCTCTCTGGAAACCAACCCAGCATATCTTCAACTTCCAGAATCACTCATTATATGTCAAAAACAAAATGCCCATCTAGGAAATAAATTAAGTGAATGCATTTCTTCACTTGCTATTATTTTTATTGAACTGTTGCTCGTGATGCACATGGTTAATGTAAACAAATGTTAAAACAAAAGAAACAAAAATGTTTAAAACAAAGATGTAAAATGTTTAAAACAAAAGAAACAAATGACTTTAATTCGTAATCATTACAAAAAGAAAGTCTCGGGCCGGAGGGTTAGCTCAGTGGTTCTGGCGCCTGCCTCGCAAGCGTAAGAACCTGAGTTCGATCCCCGGTTACCACATATAATGCTGGGCGTGGTGGCTCACGCCTGTCATCCCAGCACTCGGGAGGCAGAGACGGGAGGATTGCTGAGTTCGCGGCGGCTTGCCTGGGCACCATAGTGAGCTCAGGGCCAGCCTGAACTACAAAGCAAGACCCTGTCTCCAAAAAGCAAAAAAAAAAAAAAAAAAAAA
>PVIC010000297.1:0-50055 GCA_004025085.1 Thryonomys swinderianus | reverse complement strand
GTCTCTGGCCAGGTTGTGCACTTCAGTTCTTTGCATCTTGGAGTGTCTGCTCGCTAGGCCCGCTGAACACTGAAGTTATCAGCAACTTCAAGGCTGTGTTCACAGGTTCAGGTGATTAGATTTTAACTCAACCATGCTGTCGAGCAGGGAAAAGGAGGCCTGCGGGATGATCAGTACCAATTTCCCCGGGAAATCTGAGAAGGCATTCTGTCCCCCTGCAGATGAAACAAGTTTTGAAGCACTCAGAGCCGCATTAAATGGCGTCTAATCCAATTCCTGGGCCTACAGCAAGGACAGAATGAAGCCACAGAACTCAACCGCTACAAGTACGCTACTTCCACCAAACATGGCGAGTGGATGGGGAGGGTGGGGCTGCCGGCTGGAAACCGGAGCAACTTAGTAAGACCCTGACTCAAAACTTTAAAACTAATAATAGAAAGAGCAGGAATGTAGCTCAGTGCAAATGCCCTGGATTCAATTTCCAGTAGCATCAGACAGCAAGGGAGGGAGGAGGAGGGGAGAGAGGAGGAAGAGGAGGAAGGAGAGGAGAGAGGAAGAGAAGAAAGAGGGGAGGGGAGTCTCAAGGTCATCTCGGTCCTGTCTCCCTGCACCGACCCCAGGCCTGCGTCTGCTCTCAACGGCTGGGCGTGGGCAGAGCACAGTTCAGAGAGGTCCCAGAGGGGCAGAAAGCGGCAGCTTGGTCATCAAAAGACCTGGCTGGAACACCCGCCTGCCACTCCCAGACTCTCTCGTCCCTCTTTGCCTGGCTCCACTCCCAACGGGAGGACTTCGACATTTCCCGGAGGTGGGAGGATTGGATGATGATGGCGTCGAGGGGTCTGTCACCCACGGGGCCCTCAGGAAACACCGCAGCAGTTGTAGGGACGAAGGCTGTCACTCCACGGCTGGATCCCGGTACACTCACTGCAACACACGCACGACACGACGTATTCACGTGATCCTCCTCACGGGAAGCCTCGTCTCGCCCCGCCTGATCTCCTTTCTGTGGCAGCCAGAGCAACCCTCTTCCCTAGTCCCATACAAACATACGCTTCCGTAAACCAGAGCTTTCGGTCTACCCACCTTTTCTGGGCCTCAGAAATGGCCTCTCACACAGACAGTCACTGGGTGAGGACAACCGGACAGTCTGTGGACCGAATTACAAACCTGAGGAGCTGGTTGATGCCTCATGAAAGTCAGACCCTACAGTACAATCCTGGGTCCAAAGCTCCCTGCCCTGCTTTGCACACCAGGAACACAAGGCAGATGGGAATATTAAGCTGTATTCATAAAACATGCCCTTAGAGGACAGCAGAAAGAAGGTTTCTCCTTCAGCTCAGCCCTTCACTCACAAAATGCTGTCTTTGGAAAACCGGACAAATTCCATATTAGTGCAAGTAGAATGGGCAACCTAGCAACTTAGTGTGACATATTTCCACTGAAAGTTGAGCAAGAGAAGGAAAATGATCCATTAGTCAAGGAGGGGATCACACTGCAATGCATGAGGACCAGGACCCCTAAAACGTTGTCCTAGACCCTCCATCTAAACCTAACCAGGATGGTCCCCAACCCCGCACCTCACACACCAAGTAAACCTCCCCTGACCAAAAAGGGTGGGCATGGCTGACTCTTTCTTAGTGAACACAACTAGGGAAAATCAAGAGGACCCAACAGAAGTCAACACAAGCATAGTCAACAACAGTAAGTGTGAAAGAATCTATCTTTGGTGACATACACATCTCCCGTATGGTTTAAATTGGTCCGAGCTAGCCTTGTCTTCTGCGCTCCCCTGGCCGACAGCAGACCAGCCCACAGTGGGGTGACTGGAGCACCCCCCAACTGCTCCCTCATCTCACAACGACGTCCTGGAGACATCCCCAATTCCCCTGTCCAGCCTCTCCCCCAAAACACCCCATTGAGCTCATTCAAGAATTGTTTTCAGATTTATGCTTATTTGACCATTTTTCCCTGAGTGTGTGTATTTAATATGATTAACAGCTTTAGTCATTAAACAGCAAGTTTCTTTAAGAGGATTGCACCAGATTACCCTCAGGGTCTTGGGCTGAATTCGCTGCACATGTACACAGTCAAGCTAGGTAATGCAAGTTCATCACAGTACGGCAATTCTACTGAGTGCTTCCTATCATCACCCACAAAAGAATTCTTCCTAAACTGATCAAATCATTAAAATGTCAGCTTCCACACAGATGTAGTGGAACGCCCGTCCCTGGCCCAGATTTCATTCAAACGGAATCTTGCTGATTCGCCCTGGTTTATGAAGTCCATACTGCCTTGCACTGCTTCGTCCTGTGGCTCAACTCTGCCCACCCGGAGTTAGATGTCCAGCAGGCAAAACACAGTGGCTGGAGGGCTGGAGTCTTGACACAAAGCCAGCTCCTGCCATTTGCTGCTCATGCGCGGTAGAGGCTAGAAGCTAGAAGGTTTGTCCCTGTGCTCAGTGTTATGCAGAACAGTTTCCTGTTTGTTTCAAACCTGAAGCTAAGAAAACAAATAACTCTTTTGCACTGTGTGTGTGAGGAAAGAGAGAGAGAGAGACAAACAGACAGATAGGACAGAGACAGAGACAGACCGAGACAGAGACAGCGTGCACACGCTAGCAGGGCCCAGAAGTGACCGCTGCTTCCTGTGGCTGACTCTCCAGGGCAGTACTTCTCAGGACACCCCACAAGAGGACGCTGGCTCAGCCACAGGCCTCCTGCTCCAAACGACCATGACACTTGCCCTCACTCAGATGACAGCTCAGTGGCTCCCTTCCAGGCATTTCCTCTGTGGGCATCTCACGTCTGGACAGCCATGCTACCCAGACCTGAGCCACCTGTGGACAGTGAAATTTAAAGAGATCTAAATTAAACAAAATTAAGGTTTCATTTCTTAGTCCAGCTAAGCACATTTCGATGGCCCAGGGGCCTGTGCGGCTAGTGGCTGGTGTATGGAGGGCACAGCGCAGGGCTCCTCTTAGCATGGCAGCCAGGTTCTCCCGGTGGTCCGCAGTCAATGGCAGAGCACCATCTTCGAGGGACAGCATTAGAAGGGGCAGGAAACAGGCAGTTAACCTTCTTCCGGTGGGGAGAGGAAGTGGGCCAATCTTCACACCTCTTACAGGGGGCCATTCGATTCTATCTTGTAATTAAAGAAATGTAAGATAAGCGATGCTAACACATAGCATTAAAAAAAAAATCCAAGCCCTATTGAAAGAAAACAGGAAATACTGGTAAAGTTGTCGCTACCCACCCAACAGAGATTACTCTGCTTGAATTTTTGTTGTTTACTCGTCCACAAGGCACGGTCACGTTCTTCCTGGGGAGCTGGCACACGCACGTCACCCATCCTCACTCTGTTTTCATCCTCTCCTCGTCCTCTCCCACCATCGATGGGGCCCCTGCTCCTTCGCAAAGGATCTCGGAGCTCCATTTCCGAGGATCTACCTTCTATTTTGCTCTTTAACTCCTGCATACTTTGGGCTTCTCACATAAGGGAAACCATGTCTGTCGTGTTGAACCCTGCGTGTCTGGTTTGTCTTGCCTAATACTAAAACACAGCTCTTGGTAGGAGCGGGAACCCGCCGAGTACTCGCCAACCCATGCACCATCCAGACCTTTCACTGACTCCCAAGTGAGCCCCACAGTCCCCGTACCCCGCCCCCGCTGTCCTGCTGCTCCCTCCGAGTCCTTCCTTGCTCATGACAAGTCAAAGCTCTACCCAAACGCCGCCTCTTCCACGCACGTCTTCTTGCTCCTTAAGAACTGGCCCCTTCATAATAACATTTGCAGCCGTGGTTAGTATTTCTCAGTTTATGCCAATGGTGTTTTATGCAGGTCGTCCTTTCTGATCCTGACTGACAGCTCTGCGAGGTGGGCGTTACTGTTGTTTGCATGTAACAGATGAAAAGGATACAGCTAAGAAAATTAAAGGACTTTCCCAAAGGCTCACAACTGAGGAACAGGGAGATGGAATCGGATTTGCGTCCCTGCAACTGCAGGTACTAAACGCTTCTCTGGGGTGTGGGGAAGGGGAGTGAACTCAGGGCCTTGGGTACATGAAGTGCACACTGGATCACACACTAAGTGGGAACTGAAGCCCTGTGCACTCTTCTTCTTGCTGTGAATGTCACGTGCTCCTGTACTGAGCACAAGTTGGTAGAGATGGATCTCAAACTCATCTTCCCTCGATTATAAACTCCTTGAACACCAAGTCTTCATCTTACTTTTTGCCCTCACCCAGCACACACAAGCTAGAAACTAATGAACAAGATTGCTGACGAAGTGACAAAGTGCCCGGATTTTTTCCATGTGGATATTGGCTTGTGACCACAAGCTGCAGACACGAGTTCTCAACCAAACTAGGAAACGGTAGCCTTTCCAACGCCCTGCAGTGATTCTTGGATCTGTCACTTATCCCAGTTTTCCTCCAAACAAGTTTCCCAATGACACCAATAAATCCTGGCATTCAGAATTTGGCCAGACTGTGCCACCGGCCAGATTCTGAATGTGCTCCAAGGACAGACACTTGCTCAGGGCCTCTTCCTGAGCTGCCTGGTGAGACAGAGGAGGAACCAGCCAGGGCAGCAGGTGGTAGAGAATGCTGTTGCAGAAAGAAAACCCAGAAAGACTGCTGCAAAGTCTCCATCGCAAGGGATTTTGGGAGAAAAGAGCAGCAGGTGGAGAGAATTCCTGAAGAGCCCCCAGATGGGCAAGGATTAGAGGAGCAACCCCGTAGGGCCGCAGCAGCAAGGCAGACTGGATGCTATGCTACAGCTCATTGCAATTCAAACGACCTTTGCTCAGTGGCCACATGGGACAGCATGGGGTCTGGGGAGTTGCCATCTAAAGGCAAATTAAAACACGCTGTGTCCTCAGGAAACTCATTAGTCCAGCAGGCAGCCAGACGCTAGGCCAGGTCACCCCAGGCCAAGGTTGAACTCCACAAGGCCTGGTATCACCATGAATTCAGAAGGAGGCTTCTGAGCCGGGGAAGGTGCACAAAGCGGAATCTGTCTGGGTCTTGAGGGGTCAGTAGGAGTTTGATCACGGGCCTCCGTGGGAGCTGCTGGCATCCTGCCTGTTTTCCTTCCCTACCCCAGCTGTGGTGGGCGCAGGAGGCTGCCATGCTCAGAGCACCGTCCTGGTGGGTCAGCTCCGGAGCAAACACCGGGAGGCGCGTCCCTGACCCACGGCAGCCTGCAGGCGTCTAACGGGCAGCTTCCTCCCCGCGAAGCAAGGCCACCTTCTGGGCGCCTGCGCCGCGCCTCCCTCACGTGATCAGGCTGAGGCGGGACTTGATAAACACGCACCCTCGCCCTGCCCCAGCCGACTCCCTGGTCCTCAGCCGCCGGCTCTAGAGAACACTCCCCAGAAATCCTGCTCTTGTGCTGTTCTCCAGGAAACCCCTCCTGACCTGGGGCCCAGGCAGGGGCGGGGGCGGGGCGAGAGGCCGTCCTGCGCAGGGCACGCAGGCGCCCAGGCAGGGCGGCGGAGGGCCGGGCAGCCCCGCGCACGCCGTGTTAGGAAGTGGGAACTTCGCAGGCAGCAAGGCGAGGCCGCCCGACAGCCCCAGCAGAGAAGGCGGAAATCCAAACTTCTCGGAACTGGGCGAGCATTAGGAGCAAGGGCCAGAAAGCTGGCGCCTCGGGCGGAGCTCAGAAAGAGAGGCCCAGGGTCAGGGAGACGGGCTGTGGAAGCGGGCGGGAAGGGGCAGAAACGGCAACACGCCCCCCGAACTCGCGGCCACAGCAGCAAAGCAAGGCCTCTGCGCACGGACCGGGAGGGCCGGGGTGAAGGAAAGTCTCGGCGCAGACCCCGCAGCAGCCCGGTGCGCCTGGCGCGGACGGGCTCTGTTCACTCGCGTTCTGCGCCTCAGCCCGAAACCTTGGTCATTCTAGCCTGGGGCTTTCCAAACACCTCAAACACAAAATGTCATTTTTCTCCAAGTGCGATTCATTTTCTAATGAGAGCACAGGACAGAAATCACGGTGTCGAGCCCCGGCCCACACAGATGCGTGGGACACAGTTGTGCTGTGCACCCGCCCACCCTGCGGTCACCGCCGCGGAGGCCGCTGGCTCTGCCCGCCCGTTAGTCCTGCAGGACCCTGCACTCCTGCCCCGGGCTACGCGCTGGGGAGGCGTCGGCGCTCTGTTCCCAGCTGGGACGGCTGAGGCTCGGACAGCAAGGGACGCAAGGGACCAGGACCCGAGCACAAGCCCAGCGGGACCCAGGGCCCAGAGCCCCCGCCCCTCGTGCCGCCTTCCCCCGCAGGACCCCCCCCCGTGACTCCCCGCATCAGCACTCAGGGCGGGTGTGAACCCCGTCCCTCCCCTCTGCGGTCCCAGCCGGAGGATCACACCCTCCCTGAAGGCGGTCCAGGGACTGAATCGCTGCGCCCCTCGTCCTGCAGGACTAACGCGCACCCTGCAGCCGGGCCGCCTGGACGGGGCGGGCGCGTGACTACAGCAATGCTCAGCGCCTCTTCCCAGGGCTGCTGTCCCGAATAGTGCAGGGCAAAGGGACAACAGCGCATCTGTTATGTACCCAAAGCCTCCCACAGTGACTGGCAGGAGAAAGCAAAAAGAAATCTCACGTACTCAGTCCACCATGTTCCGCCAACATAATGCAGCGCAAACTCTACTGATGAAAAGTTGGACAGCCCCGGGGGCACTGCAAGTGGTCTTGGGGGAAACCGGAGATCTCTGTCCCCACGGGCCACCGGGACACGAAGCCACCGACCAGAAACTCACAGAGGTCTTTTCCAGCTTCAATATGGCTTATCCAAAATACTTGGAGCCAAAAGTGTTTCAGACTTAGGGTTTTTTAGATTTTGAAGTATCCACATAGGCAGAATGATATATCTTGGGGATGGGACCTTATACTCAAAATTCATTTAAGTTTCCTATACACCTTGTGCAGATAGCTCAAAAGTGATTTTATGCCGTAGTTTGTGGCACCAAGTTATGTGACTGTAACTTGTCCTGTGAAGTCATGTGAGGGATTTTCTCCCTGGGATGTTATGTTGGCATTCAGAATGTTTGGAACTTTGGAACACTTTGAACTCTAGATATTTACATTAAGAAATCTTGTGCGAAGAATCTAACCAATATATTCAGTTAAGGCAAAACAAAATAGTTCATACACAACTTCTCAGCTGCACTTTTACATATTTGTGAAAGACAGTCATGTAGAAGCCCCAAGCAGTGAAGCCAGAAAACTGACCACTTTCTCCTTTAGAGAATATTCTCCAAAGAAGCATGTATTTAGGCAATTTCAAAATAATGGCTTTTCACTTTGACACTAATATCGGGCAAAAGCATGGGGACCCAAGGGTATTCAGCAGGTGGCACAGGCCTGTAATCTCAGCATTCAGGAGGCTGAGTCAGGAGATTGCTTTGAGTTTCAGGCCAGCACACGCTACACAATGAGTTCAAGGCCAGCCTGAGCTACATACTGAGGAAAACAACAACTTAAGGTTAGGCTACAGAAGTACCTAGGGAGGTAGGTTAATAACTAGGGCTCTAAGCCTCTTAACACCGATCCTGATAACACGTGTTACGTACAACTCCACGGCTTTCAGAAGCAATTTGATAAACAAATGGCAGTGGACACACTATGCAAAGGAAATGAGGCTGCCGTGGGCGACTCCCCAAGTGTCCTCGCTGGAGAGGGAAACGTCCTACAGCGGGTGGCCGGGTGAGGGACACGCATTGAAAAGTGGCCACGATGCTCCTGCCAACAAAGTGCAAGCGTGCACATCGGCGTGAGTGTGAACACACGATGCTCCATGTCACACATATGTGAGAGCATGCAGGCACACGATCACAATCAGAGAGAGGATCTGAAAGGTGGAACTGGGAGTGCCATGTACATTTTCCTAATGATGTTACATGTCTGATCATGTGTGTGTGTGTGTGTGATTTGCTGTGTGGGAATAAAAAAAAGAATTAAGATACGCTATGTACATGACTAATAAAAATTGCTATAAAAATAATGTCCAGGTTTGGGGCAAATAAGTAAGCAGAGTAGGGTATCCACCCCCCCCCCTTTGTGGCTGAACTGGCCCTTCCAGCCTTGTGGCCTGTGGGATGCCCCGCTTTGGCCACAGAGCCCCTGCCAACCTCGCCAAGCTGTGTGGTTCACCCCACGGACGGTTCCCCAGGCAGCTACTCTCAGCCGCACTGGTCAGCTCCAAGTGCCCTTCTCAGAAACACTCTTCCTTTCTGTATAATGTGTACAAAGCACATCAAGAGTGTGGAAGCTTTATGTGTTGTTCCTCCCCAATTCTACCTTTAACTAAATTTTTAAAAAAATGTAGAAACGGGAAGTTTAATAACCTGGGGACTAAGTATGTCATCGTAGAATGCAGTCACTGTGCAGAGAGAATGCTAGGAAATGTTATAAGTGATAAACTTTAAAACAAAACCATTCAATGCCTTTTAAACTGGATACACTCAGTTTACGGTTGAAATTCTAAGGGAGAACACACACATTAAAAAAAAAAAGACAATTCTTATTATTGGTACTATTTCTACTTTTATGCTTATTCCCCAAAGTACAATTACTACTGACTTTCTATACCCACCACCCCCAAAATAACAATAATAATAATAGTACCTTAACTTACCAGACCACACTTAATGCTCAGAGCTATCATCAGATGGTCTCACTTATTGTCCTCATAGTATCGATGAGGAAACTGAGGTTTGGAGCTTCAAGGCCAAAGTCGCACAGCAAGACAGCAAAGCTAGGTGTGGAAGCCTCCCAAGCGCGGGCTTGTCCCGCGCGCCCCCAGAACCACCAGGGAGAGCCCGGCAGGGTCTTCCCCACTCCCTTTCTCTACTGGACTCTACGGCGCCCTCTAGAGGGCCAGCTGGGCAGAGGCGACCAAGCTTAACAGATGTGGGGACCACAGATGGGGCGACCCTGTGTGCCTCTTCCAGTTAAGGTGCTTTATGGCTAAGTTAGACTTTCTGATGAGATTCTACATGTCTGCAATATTTTCAAATTGTCAATGTGTAGCTTTGCTGTGTCCGGTGGGGAAACAGTAGCATCAAAAGCATGACCGGGGTTCAGAAAACGCCCGTTTTAATCCAGACTTGCCGGGGAGGCGTATTTGACTGCATCTGACTCACCTCCCCCTCGGCATTAAAGAGTAACAATTTTTTAAAATTCTGTGTCAGTGATCTGAGGAAGGAAGATCCAATAAAAGGGTCGCAAAGCACTTAGTGCGCAGTTGAGCCCTAGACGAAATGCTTGGGGTACTTGATCCCGGTGCCCTCTGGGGCCTGGGCACAAAGTAGAAAGTTTGAGCCAGGCCAGGCCCCTGTAGGACTCAGCCACAAGAGCCAGCAGGTAGCACGGGACAAGGAAAAGCAGAAGACAGTGTCGCCCACAAACAGAGCTGGGCCCTGGCATGAGGGCCAGATGCATGTGTGCAGCTTGTGTCGGCGAAGGGAGGACATTGATGGGGGGCGGGGCTTCTCGATGACTAACTTCTGTTCCCCAAGCACCTCCCCAGTAGCGCTCACTGCTGCTGGCACCAAGCGGAGGGGTTTCCCAGCATCCTCCTTGAGGAAAGAGCAACTTGCCAAAGACGTGAGCTCCACCCCCAGCTCACTTCCTTGTTCTTGCTCCATGCTGCACCGATCCGTCGCTGTGTCAGCATCTTACAGAGGAAAACCAGGGACGACCTGAGGCCACTTTTATGACCTTTATGCTTTTATGGGGCATATTCTAGAGCTGTACAGGCCCGAGCCAAGATCCGTAGCAAAGGAAACTCCTGAGCCTGCACACAGACTTGTTCTGTCTTGTTGAAAGGGAACACGGAGAGCTATTAATTCCACTTAGCACCTGACAGAGAGAAAAGGGCAGACATGACAGTGCACGCATGTACGGAGTCCACGTCACCTGGGAGACAAGCCACTCTGGTGGGCAAATGCACTCGCAGGCCAGCTTCAGGGAGGCAAAGGGTCTGCATTTGCATCCACGGCCTGAGCATCCAGCACTCAGTTCAGCCTCCAAACAACTAAACACTTGTCCAGTCACCTTTTCCTTTCTTTCCATTCATCTCCCCTGAGACCCAGTTTCTATGAAAAATACCCACGTTGCATCTTAAGACCTTTCAGGGATCAATTCTGTGAAAGCAGTTTGATCACCCGTGTTCTGTCTCTGAAGAGCAGACATGGCACGCGGACCAAGAAAAACACCAGTCGTTTACCTCGGAGACACCCCAAAGCAGGCTCACTTTGGGGTCCTCCACAACAAGAATGACTCAGGGCTGTGGGTGCAAAAGTCAAACGTTGCTTGACTTGCAGCAAGAAGAGATTAGCATCTTGATAATTAACTTAGATCCCATAAACTCCAAGCTCATTCCCGCCGCCTCTGGGGACAGCAGGGTCCGGTGACCCTGGGGGGGTAATGGCCCTCATTCTTAAGGAGCTCGGAGTCTAACCAGGAAACCAGACAGGCCACGTCAAGGACCCAGGCACACTGAAAACAGCCTAATTAATCCTCTCTGAGTAATGAGCCTGAAGTAGTCCAGGACAGCAGAAATTACCTCGGTTTCACTGGGGAGGTCAGTCGCCATCTCCGCTCCTCCCTCCCGGCCTCTCTGTCCCAGCCGCCTGCAGGGCCGAGGACCAGCCCGGGAGGCTGCTTCCCTGCCCGGCGCCAGCTCAGGGAATCCCACAGTCGCTCCGTAACCAGGACCTCAGCTCTCCGAAGCAAGGAGACTCACGTTTCACTGACAGCCCAGCTGCTTCCAAAAGAAGATTTAAGGCTGCTGGCAACAAACACTAACAGGCCCAGAGCATTTTAAGACAAAAAGAAGAAAAAAGAAAAAGAGAGACACCTACTTACACACAGTAAGAGGAAGCACAGAAGCATGGTGCCAGTAACAGGCTGGTCATCGGCCATCCACAGATGGAGAGGGGAAGAGAGAAGGGGGAGATAGCAGTTTCAATTTTACTCTCCTTACCTTAGAAATGGAGCGACAACAGTTTTTTTGAGAATGCGTCCTTAGTTTATCTCAAGTGACAGAGCAAAATCAGCCACTGTCCACAGCGCTTGCACTCCTACAGTTTAGGGCTGTGGAGTCCACAGTCGAAGGCCAGTTCTGGGCCTTCTGTCCACGCGAAGTCAGTCTCACAGTGCTGCCCACGTGGCCAGGGCTCGTGGGCCCAGACAGCACGCTCCCTGGGGGAGTCTTCTGCAAAACGTAAAGTTACAAAGAAATCCGCAACGCGCTCCTCACCGAAGGCGCGCGTGGCCCCTGCCGGCTGCAGCCGACACCCGGAGTAACCTGGCAATGCGGCTTCTTCCTCCGCATGCACAGCCAACCATGGCGTGTAGCCATAAATCAGAATCATTCCGCCCGAAAACAGCTTTAGCAAAACCCTAGTCATTTGTCTTGATCTTGTTTTTTCCCTCTTTATCTCAAGACCTGCTTGCATTCTTAGGCTGAGATATTTTCTCGGTTTATCTACTTACGTTTTTGAGTTGTTGGGTTTTGAATTCTTGGTTTTCATATATTCGGCATCTTAAATTCTCCTAATTTACTATGTAATTAAAACACCCATGCACATTTGTTCTCAATTAATAGAGACAAATTATTCCCCAGTGGAAGACAACTCTATTCTAACTTGGAACTGGAAGGGTGGAGAGGCCTGAATTTTAAATGTTGTCTAATGATTCTAATGCTTTTTGTTTAAGATCTCAGTTAGCGTATCCTTGGAACAGAAATGTTCCAGGGTCTCTTCCTCACCCTCGGAGCCAGACAATTTCACAGATTCCGAATTTTCTAATCTCTATCATCTCAAAAATATTAATTACTTATTTATAACACCATCCTCAGAGGAAAAAAAAATGTTAAGTCAGATAAAAGAAAAGCCCACTATGCCGGCTAAGTGACATTTAGATTGAACAACGAATGCCTGTTGGAAGTCAAAAAATTCACCAGAAGCTACATACTCGCAGCTCTACAGATCTGAGAACACAAGGAAAAGCCAGAGAGGACAAGGAGAAAGCTTATGTAGTTGTGATCTGTAAGTAACCACGTCAGTAGTGTGTGTGTGTGTGTGTGTGTGTGTATCTCAAACACAAGTTACCAGGCACAAAAATCGGTAAACATGTGGGACTTAGTCATTTAGACTTGATTCTGAGTCATTCATTTAAAAATACAAAATAAATCTAGAGTTCAACTCTTTTATACTTAAGGATGAAAACAATACAAAGCTACCACTGATATGGAACCTGATTATAACGATGCTTTCTACTTGCGACTTCCTAAAGCATATTTGGAACAGGAAAACAACAGGAGATCATTTATTTTTCTGGATCTGCTACATGAGAAGTTGCTTCAGCACTTTGCTTAAAATACTTCATTAAAACCCAACATGAATCCCACATGGGAAATGGAATTATGCTCATTCGTAGACTAGGTAATGGGCCTCAGGGAGAAAAGAGTCACTGGCACATAAGGACCCTCCTAAAATCCCTGACGGGCAGGACCCAGGCAGCTTGCCGGGAGCCACAGCGGGTTCTCGCAGCGGCCACAGACCCCTCCGAGAGAGGTGTCACACCTGACCCTGAGCTGCAGCCCGATGGGGATTTGCACGGAGTGCTTACCCAGGGTTCAGGACCCTCTAATGACCTGAGATGGTGCCTGCTGCTCCCATTCTTCCTAGAACCGGAGTACGAGTCCAGTTCCTGTGGACTTAAGCTCCTGACACAACAGACCTTTATCTTGTCAAAATAAGTGGCCACAATAGGAAGAAAAGCTGTCTTCTGCACCACTGTGGCCACGTCCGAATAGTCCCTTTGGGGCTTACAGAGCTTAACCTGATAGAACCAGGATGGACAGGGCAGGGAAAAAGTGGGTTGAAAAGACAGGCAGAGAACAGAGCAGCAGGGCCCTCGGGCCAATGTGCGGTGGGCCGTGTGCAGACACTCACCCAGTTGTTTTAGGGGAGCCAGGCAGGTGCTATCTGCAATCAGAGCACCCACGGTCTTTTGCGAGCCTCTCCTGTTTAATACAAGGATTTCATGTGGGTTTCTGTATCTTTAAACAAAGTCACAAAGTATATTTCGGCAGGAGCGTCACTGAATTTTGGGCTTCCACTGAGGTAAGCACGAATTAAAATAATATCAGAGCTTACGGTAAGAAAACACGTAACAGCATGGGCCCTGGATTTAAAAATCGAATGTGAGTTGAGATTGTTTCCCTGTAGGTGCCTTTGCTGAGGGGCAGTCAGTGGCTCTATGAAAGTGGGGAGAGGGAACTTTAGAGACCATCATGCTGATCATTTCAGGGGACCCACAGTACCCTGGCAACGGGGGTTGGGGGTTGGGGGGGACACAGGTCTTTTGCTCCCATGACGGGATGTCTGCTTAGGGAAAGGGCTCCTCCCCACTCGTCTCGTGCCGAGTGTTGTGCAGCCTATTTGTGGGCTGAGGGGCGGGACAAGCTCTCACAGCCAATCTACAGCAGCACGCAGGACTCACGCGTACGCACTGCCCTCAAAGGACACCTCATCCTTTGTAGGTGAGGAGCCACAAACACCAACTGTGAATGTCAGTCGGATGACTCATTGATTGATTTGTTCACTCATGCATAGGAACTGGGCCCTTGGAATAAAAAAGAGAGAGGCACGACTCAGCTTCCTGAGTTGGTAGCACACGCGGTGGCTGACCTGGTCCACAGCAGGTGTCCAAACTCCGGCTCATGGCCAGACCCAGCCTGCCACCTGTTTCCATACAGCCTGAAGGCGACAAATGATTTCTACATTTTTAAATGGCTGGGGGAGAAATGAAAAGAATAACAACACATAAAATTCAAATTTCAGTGTCAAAAATAGTTTCGCTGGAACACAGCCATGTTCATTCATTTAGGAGATATTTAGAATGGTTTTTCAAGCTACCATGGCAGAACTGGATAGTTGAGACACAGATCATAGGTCACACAAGGCAAAAATATGTATTTTGGGGCTTTTATTAAAGAATAAAAGTGTCTAGATGGTGGGGACTTGATCTAACACAAGAGCCCATTAAGTTGACGCCAGAAATTATTAGTACCAGAACACACAAAAATGGGATCCCTAATGGCTTCCACGGTGTGACTATTATGGGAGGGTGACTGTATACCAGTTCAGAATTCCTTTTCTTTTCTTTTTTCTCTCTCTCTTTCTCTGTGTGTGTGTGTGTGTGTGTGTGTGTGTGTGTGTGTGTCTTTTTGAGGCAGAGTCTCACCATGTAGCACAGGATGTCAAGGTGATCCTCCTGTCTCAGTCTCCAAAGTGCTGATCACAGGTGTGGGTCACCACACGCAGTGCACTTCTTTTCTTCTAATACTCCATCACATACCCATTTCTGTATAGATAGTAAATTGTGAAGTACTAAAATGTTATTTAAATACAAACCCGGGGCCATACTGCCTGTAAGATAAACTGGTTTGCTTGTTATACTCTTAAGAGTGGCTGTAAAGATGCCGCATCTCTTAAGGAATCTATTCTTGTGAGGAAAACAAAATCAGCACTGAAAAAGGGCGGTGAGAAGATGCGTCCTAACAAGGCCCCACACTCGCCACTCCCTTTCACTTCCGTCCGGCTCATGCACGTGAGCCAGGGAAGAGAAGAAGACAGACCTGGCCACCAAGGGCCTTCCGATTTCCGGGAAGTCACCCCTCGGCCAACTTCTTACAAGTCACATTTAGTAAACAGCCCAGTTACGCCCTTGGAAAACCGAACACTGAATATCGCTAACCTGGGCAAGTAGGTTTGGGGGTTAATTATCTTCATTAACTTGCTTTACTTGTCACCTACACTTCCCGCTGTGACCCCAAATAACAACTTCTTGTTGTGTCTCTCAAGGCTTCCGGGGATTTTTAACATGATTATCTCACATTCGGCTCTAACCCAGCTGGCTCCTCTACTGCACCAACCAATCGGTCCATTAGTCAGTCCACGGCCCTGATTGGGACTGTGCCCTGAAGCCCGGGACCCCAGGCTGTGGGACGAAGGACTAGTCCTCTCCTGTGCCCGCAAAGGGCACCCTGTGCCCCAAGCAGCACATGGCTTGGCCGTGCTCAGGGCTCCCCAGGGGTGCTGCTCCCGCTGCTGTACCCGGCTCGGATCTGCCTGGATCTGGCCCAGAGGCAGCGCCCCAAAAGCCACACGTGCCGATGAGCACATCCTGATGGTTGGACCTGCCCCTGTGATTCTGTCAGCTGTGCGCCGAGCCATGTCTGCAACCTCTCACTCACATCGCCCCTGTTTAATTGAGCATTTATTGTAAAGTCAACAGATTAAATGCTTTCAGTGTCATAATAGCAGCTAACACTTTCTGAATGTTTACAACGGGGCTGTCCCTGACCTAGGGTCTTTCTACATAGTCCCTGGTTTGGTTTTCACAATCATCTCAGAAAGTGCTGCTTTTATTCAGACTTTACAGCCGAAAGCACAGGTGTGGAGGGCACCTGCACTGCGGCTCCCGCGTCCCCTCCTGCTCACCTTTGTACACCTCTCCTTCCCACCCCAGAACAGACAGGACGTTTCGGGCGCACCTGGCCCGGCCTGACCCCTCAGGGTCTGGCTGCCAGTGCTCAGCCGTGCTCGGAGTTGCTCTGACTGAGGTAGAGGCTGAGCTGCGGGGTTCAGGGAGACCCTTTGTTCCAAGGAGAGGCCCAAGGACGCCTCCTCTGGACACTGCCCTGATACAAGGCCCCCGCTGGCTGCTGCCCTCATGAGAGGCACATCTGTGGCCACATCTGCCGTGGGCAGTGGCAGAGTGGGAAGCCGTGAGTGCCCGGGCTCCCTCTACCGCCATGGAGCCCTGGAAGGAGCCCTCCCTGAAGCTGCCCTCCCACCACACTCCTTGGTACACAGACGGAAACGGGCCCTAGTGCAGCAGTGAACAGGTAAACTGCGGCTCAAGCCAGACCTGCGCTCAGTGATGTGTTCAACACCGTCCACTCAGTGAGGTTATGGCTCAAAACGATACTACACTCCACACAGTCCATGCGACTGACGATCCTTTAAAACCAACGCCCAGCAGCAACGCACCCCTCTTCCCAGAAGTCACCAACTCTTTCCACTCGAACTAACCAGACATGGGGGCTTTTCCCAACCCAGCAACCACTTCTCCACCTCTGGACTCCAACACGTCACCAGTGATTCAATTCAACTCTGCCACGCACAGCCCAGAGTTACCGCAGATGTCACTGGTTTGGGACTCAGTTTCAAAGGCCGCCCCATTCAGGAAGCCAAGCCTGGGCCACTCAGATTTCTGACCCTCTGACCGATCGGCTGCACACCAGAAGTGCCCACAGCCCCTTTCATGGGTTCAATAACTGGCTAGAAGAGGTCATGGAAAAACATTTACTTACTACTATTGAGTTTTTACAAAGGGTAATATAAAATACGCAGACAAAAACCCAAGAGAACAAGTCTGAAGACCCCAAAGGTCTCAAATGTAGAAACTTCCATCCCTCTGGAGTTGGGGGACACCCAGCACCTCCCCAGTGCATTCACTGGCACAGATGAGGTCCACATCCACACCACAGGGACTTCCGTGAAGACTTCACTCTCCAGGCAGCATTATGAACTCCCTGCAGTCTCCTCCCCTCCCTGGAGGACAGAGACAGAGGATGGGTTGACAGCTCCGAGCTATCCTGGAACCCAAGAGCTAACGCAAGGAACAAAGACTCTCTGTTACTTAGGAGGTCCCGCAAGATTGGAGGCTTCTGTGTAAAACACCTAGTCTGATCCAGGAATCTCAAGACTTTCTGGACCTTTACATTAAAGACCAATATTCAAACAAAAGATGCTCCTAGAATCTCCATTTCTCAGGAAATTACAAGAGTTTTAGCAGGGGTGCTTTGGAAACTGGGAGCAGAAATGGCACCTGCATTTCCTTCTTATATCCCACACCTTCCATCTGCACAGCACCTGGCCACCCAGCACATCCCTGTGACAAAGATCCATTCGGACTGCATCTCGGGCATAGGAGTTCTTGCAGTACGATGAATAATACCACAAAAGACTGAATCTTCATTAACAACAAAGCAGTAGATTTAAAAGGTAAATGAAAATCATTTTAGAGAATCAGCTGTGTACAGATCCTCTGAACCACTAGCAACTATGTAAGTGTGTTTTTGCTAAAAAGTGGCATGCCCCAGTGAGAACTGTGGATTTTTACCAAAAGAGGGGAAAGCGGGGAATAAAAGTGGAATTACCTGCCTATAGTTGAAAGACCCCAACAACTACTCTAAAGACAAGTTCTAAGGAAATATTTTCAAACCAAGAAAAAAGGCTCCTTCCTGCTTTCTCATCTTAATATTCTCAAGTGTGCAGCCAGGGGTGTCCCCTGCAGATTTCCGCTCCTGCACACTTCCCTGCTGGGGTCTGCACAGTGAGGAAGAGAAGAGGGGGGCTGGGCCCGGGGCAGACTCCAGAGCGAGCCCCTGACTCTCCTGCCTCCATGCGGAACGAAACTGCTGCACCTCCAACCAATCCTGCAATCCAGGCTGCAGCGATTTTCCCAGGGCCCCCAGGAGCCAGCAAGAGAGAAACAGGCCGTCGTGCTGTTCCGGAGTCTCACAACACAGATTCATCATTTCCGTTTAACTTGAACCATCTGACAGTCCATGGCGTGTTCACGCCCTTTGCGTCTCAGCGACAGCTCAGCATTAAGAACCACAAGAGTCACACGCGGCTAGGGAAGAAAAAAAGCCCCGAAAATGAGAAGCAGAAAGGCCTGCGTGTGTGTCTTCGGACTTTCCTACGGGGCCACATTAGGGCTCTGCTCTCAGTGTGGATAAAAACCGAGAGACCCAAGGTGCGGGCAGAAGGTCACTCGGATATGACCGCAGCTGTTAAGACCTGCAGCAGCGCCACTTGCAGGTTCTTAGTTCTCAGAAGATGAGCAGCAGCAAGACAGTAAGAAGCAGAGAAACACAGGAAGATGTCCAGCGACTAGATGCAGGTTAAAACCACACTGAGATTCCACCTCACTCCAGAAAGGACGGCCCACATCAAGAAATCAAACAGTAACAAATGCTGGTGGGCTGTGGGCAAAAGGATCCTGTCCACCCTCCTGTGAGAAGGTAACGTATTGCAACTATTGTAGAAATTAGTACGGAGATACCACAAAAAAATTAAAACTAGAAATTCCACATGACCCAGCTATTTTCTTTCTACGTGTCTTCCCGAAAGATTAAAGAAATCATTTTGCAACTGATCCATTCACACCTATGTTTATAGCTGCACAACTCAAAAAGCAAACTCTCGGAAGCTGCCTTTGTGCCCATCAATAGATGACTGGACAAAGAAAATGTGGTATTTTCACACAGTGGAGCCCTGCTCTCCATGAAGGGGAAACTTGAGTTATTTGTAGGCAAATGGATGGACTTTGATACCATCCTGTTCAGTGAAATAAATCAGACACATGAGCTTCAATGCCATATAACTTCTCTCATAAGAAAAACCTAAATTAATAATGTAAAAAGTGAAAAAGAAGATAGTAGGAAAATAGGGGACTAGATCTTTGGTAAATGGGAAGGAGACCAGGAGGTAGAGGGAAGGGAAGAGGAGGAGAAACAGAATAAAGATGTGTTGCGCACTTGTGTCGATGACCCATGTGAAGCGGAAGTGCTATGCCCTGCAAACGCGCTCTAAGAAAAACAAATGCTGCATCTGCAGCGAAGCCAGGCGGTCTAGTGAACGGCCAGAGACGCAGAAGGCTGCCCTGCCTCAGTGGCCTGCCGTGCCTCAGTGCCTAGCCCAGCTTTGGGGACCACGCACTAGTGCCACAGCTCTACAGTGGAAAACCACTCTTTTACTGAAATATTAAAAGGAACATTTCTTTAAGGAGTCTCTAAGTCGCTCCGGCTGAGCTCAAGTTTAAGACCCTCCTGCCTCAGCGTTCCACAGTACTGGGATCACTGGCGTGCAGCCCTGAGGCCGCCTGGCAGATCCTTAATCAGAGTCATGCGCTGTTTAGGTCAGCAGTGAGCACTGCTGTAAAACTGGGTCTGTGAGGAGATTCTTAGTTTTATGTGACAAGGATCAGAGATTCAGCTGAGGCAGACGTGGACACCCCAGGAAGCAGGGCTTTCCAACATGAAAACTTTCCAGGCGCCCGGGGATGTTTTTGCAACAGTAACACCCTGCCCTACTTAGGCACCCAGTGCAAACGTCAGAGACGCTTCCCCAAAGGTGCAGACGCTTGCAAAGACTGGGAGACTATCTGTACTTTTCTCAACATTTTGGGTGGAGAGCCGGGGGTGGGAAGGGGAAGGCAGCTGAGTACCGTGCACAGACACGCCCTCAGCTCCGAGCTGGGACTCGGCGCTCTCACCTAGACGACTTCCGGTGAAGTGGGCTCCTTCCCACTCGGCCCTGACCGCTAGATAAAGTGATGCAGGTTGACATGGAAATGATCTGATCTTCCTCCACCGTACAGTCAGCTGGTTGTGAAAATGGTGTCACTGAGAAGACTGACAGTGGGACGGCTCCGTGGTTACCCCGGAGGGAAGGAGCTACCACTAACGCCTTTCCAAACTGAACGCCACCTCAAGAGCTCCTGTGAACCGATCTCTTTTTTAATAAGTACATCTTATCTTTAAAAATTTAGAGTTAATTAAATGGAGAAGAAAGGGAGAACCCCTCAAGGTTTTTCTCAAGTACACAGTTCTCAGTGAGCAAGAATTTAATCTCATGAGGAACCATCCAGATGTTGAAAGCGCACAGACGAGTCAGAGGTGAGAAAAAGAAAGAGAATAAAGACACAGGGTTCAGGAAAATGAAATCTCACTTCTGAAACGAGCAACATGACTTCCACAAAGAACCAAACCTGTGTCCGCGTCACTTCTGAATTAGATACAATCCACCTCTGAGCCTCCGATTCCAAAAACATTCGGGCAGCCTGCCAAATGCTGACGCGGAATCTATAAAGAAACCCAGGCTGAAACAAAACCAGGTCATCAGAACACCCGGAATCAACTCTAAACTTCCGCTCGTCTTTCTCTCTGCTCAGGATGTCCTGATACATTGATCAGGCAGCTCACGTACTTTCCAAATTGGGGCAGGAATAAAGACAACGGACGAGACCCCAGAAACGTCCCTTCGGAAGAACGCAGTCACCTCCAAATCCATTAGTTAACAAACACATACCGTGCATTTACCGTGTAACCACAGGCCCTGCAAATAGCGCTGAACCCTTTTCCAACCAGTCTATCCACTGGTAATTTACTGAAGTTTAAATGATTCAGTTAAAAATAGACTCCAGGACGCCCCCGCCCCCCGTGCATGAGTCCACTCCACGGGTCTCGCGAGGGCGCCTCCCACGCACAGTCCCGCTTTTCCCCAAGGGCGAGAGTGTTTTCGGAGCAGAAGGCCGGGCTCCCCGCTGACGCCCGACCGCTGCCCTCCCTCAACCACCCAGCTCCCGCTGCACGCCGGGGCACGGCGGGGAGACGCTCCCAGGCGCAAGCAGGAGCTCCACGTGGCTCCCGAGGTGGCGACACTCCAGTGCCCGGCACGGTCCCCACCCAGGTGCGGCCGCTCCCAGGCGGCACCTCCACACACCGCCAGGCTCCGCTTCGCCCCTAGTGCGGGAGCGGGCAGCCCGGACCGGGGCTCCTCCCACCCCCAGCCGGGCAGCCGGGCAGCCGGGCAGCCGTCCAGTCCTCCTGTCTTCCGCTCCGCCTCTGCAGGGCACCCACGGCCGGAGCGGACGGCGGAGAACTGCTGGCTGCCTCCTTCCCAGGCTGGGCCCGGACGCGGCCGAGCGTGAGGGGAAGACACGGCGCCCGACGGGTGGCCGTGCTCCCTGGCGGTGCGCTGGACGAGCCCACGCCCGAGGGGACGCGGGGCCTGGCGGCGTCCACACTGAAGGGTGCTGGGTGCTGGGTTCGCGCCCCGCTCTGCCCCAGAAGCCCAGCTTGGCTGACATTGTTCTCCAAGTGACAGGTACCAATACCTCAGAGCTTAATGTACCGCAGTTACTGTGAACAACAGATTTAATGCAGTCAGTGCCTCTAAAAAGTAACCAGTACAGTGAAACTTATAAATTTGACTTCAAATTCAATAAAATTTGCCTTTTTTTTTTTTTAAACAGAGTCTTGCTTTGTAGTTCAGGCTGGCCCTGAGCTCACTATGTAGCCCAGGCAAGCCTGGAATTCAGCAATCCTCCTGCCTCTGCCTCCGGAGTGCTGGGATGACAGGAGTGAGCCACCACGCGTGGCACTGTGGTATGTGGTACTGACAGCTGGTGAGCGTGAGTTACCAGGCCCATTGTTGTACGTGGTTACCGGGATCGAATCAGGAACCTTGCGCTTGCTAGGCAGGCGCCGGAACCAATGAACTAAATCTCCAGCCCTGCACTTTTCATAGTACAACTGTACATAGTAGTTTAAATGTACCCACTCCCATCATTTTATCCTGGCTATTTAATTTCTCTGAGATCTAGAAAAAGCTCCAAGCGTAATTACCGTTCTCTTCCGGTTCTCATCCCCAGGGGCAAATACAGACCAAACACAAGGGGCTCACCATCACCGCATCAGAGGCCCGACTGGCATCTGGCAGACAGAAAACAAGAGCCGGCACAAGCCTCAGGCCTGCGCTTGTGCCGCGCGCAGCGCTCAGCACCGGCGCGTAAGTGAGGAGCTCCCCGCGCACAGCACGGCGAGAAACACTGAAACAGCGGGTCTGTGCAGCCGGCACAGTTCAGTTACGAGCGGGTGCGGGGATGAGTCGGCAGCCTAAGGCTGCCATCTTGAGCCAGCGATAACCACATCCACACACAGAGCCAACAAAGGAGGTGAACGCAGCGAAATTAGACATTTAATTTGAGACTGCTTCTCAGGAGGAGCCCGGGGCGGACTCTGCGAGTGTTAGCACAGGCCGGCTACAAGGGACCCATTGTTCTTCCGATACCGGGGAAGAGCTCCGCAGCAGTGAAATGCGCCCAGGGGATGGAAGGAAGGCACGCATGGGCCCGCGATGCCGGCGCCCACGGGGACGCGGAGGGAGCCGGGCCCGTGGCCCGGCGAGCTGACGGCGCTTACGCGGGTACCGGGGAGACACAACTGGGGCCAGATTCCAGGGGTGCATTCTTGTATCCAAACCATTTCTTGACGCGAGGCGGACACCGAGGAAGAAGCAGCTGGAAGGCGCGGGGGACCCCACCATTCGGCCCCGAGGCTGGTTATCTCTGACATTAATCACTGACTTAATGCGCTTTGTGACTAAACTTCACGGTGAACTTAAGCACACTCCACGCAGAGAAGAATGGATGCACCGAAAAGAATATTAGGGTGTGAGCTGACATTTTATGGCATTTATATTAACCTGCAAATTCTCCTAAAAGACTTTTAAAGTAAGCTTTCCCAGTCGGATGCTATTTGCAAACATGAAACTTACATGTACTTCTTTCGAGAACTGACACCTTAAGTACGCCCCAGCTGTCATCTGCAAGGACAAGTATTTTTGCTCCAGATAAAGTGTACGACAGGGTCTTCTGCGGAGAGCACTGAGGAGGGACTGCAGGGACCAACCGACCCACGTGGGGCAACTGGAAGGATCCAGGGACCCCCAGTTCTCACCTCAACTTCCAGTACCCCTTCAGGATGCACCCTAAGTTAATGATGCAAAATCCTTTCTCTAGAGGAGACTGCGGATATTATGAATGACCCACACAACGGGGAAAACTAGCGAGCAATGAATTCTTCTTCCCACTGCCTCACATTTTTGTCCCTGTAGCGCTATCAACTAAATATACCCATTTCTCAGTTCGAGACTGACTACTTCAGTTACCAGGTAATCTGACGGGTGCGCCACCTGCTGATAGGAGAGCGAACTGCAGACCACACACAGACATCGTCCATTTCCCATATACTTCTTTCTAGGAATCTAGGCCATGAAGCCAGAAACTGCTTAAATTGCTCCGGCCAAAGCTGCCAAATTAAATTGAGCCATTTTGAACTACTTTCTAAGCGCAAGACGTGTTGTGGTTATTTATTCCAAATAGAAACTGATTTTATTACATGCTAACCATCTTTCCTCTCAATCCCTTACAAGTTGGGTTCATTTGATGAAAGTCTCAATAATTTTTTTAAAGATAAGATTGTATTATTGTAGTTCAGACTGGCCTGGAACTAACTCACTATGTAACTCAGACTACCCTAGAACTCGAAGCAATGTTCATGCTTCAGCCACCCAAGTGCTGGGATTACAGGTATGCACCACCACGCCTGGCAGATGGAAACTATAAAACACAATATTAATTTTAAGTACAAACTATTCTGTGTTCTTAAAGAACCTGCTTTGGGGAATGGCAGTGCTTCTTATTTACTTATACACTTGAAATAGCTCCTTCCCATCCTTGTAATTTACATTATCTTGGAAGACAGCAAAGATAAGGCAGATAAGCTTGTCTAGACAGCCCTCTGAGCTGATCCCAAATCCAGAATTAGCAGCATTCCAGTGAAGTGCTTACAATTCTTGTCCGCTGTGTCTTGAAGAGGAGTGCCTGAGGTCAGCTCCGCTGCCTTCTACAATACCGCCCACTGGTCACTGTGCCACTCCTGCCCCGCTCCCAGCAGTGTGTTTAGGGCTGGAGTTTATGGGTGGTGGCAGGGAGGGGTGGGAGTGAGGGTGGGGAGGGGGCTGCCAGATCCCGAAACACCAAACACCGTCTTGTCTTCCAGTTTGATCTTCTTTCCAAATACAACCACGACAGACAACCTCCCAGAATTTCCAACAACGTCCACTTACGAGGAATGAGATTCCACAGAGACAGAAACCTTCGTTTTACTCGCTGCTTCATGAAGGCGACCAGATAAGGTCACCAGGTGCGTGGCAGGGCATCCCAGACATCTCTGAACAATAAGCAAAGGGCAGTGAACAGCCGGAAATGAAGGATTTCACGAGCCAAGTCCTCCATGCCCTTTGTGTTGGGCTTAGGATACAGAACATTTGCCTTTGGTTTTCAAAGTTAACCGGACCATAAAAAGATACGACCAGCATATCCTCTGGAACTCCGGGATGAAGACAAAACATGGCATAAAGTATGTGCTGCTTTTCTTCAGTCTTAAACATGGGATGATTTCATGTTTTATTATCAAGAGTCTGCGGTCAGTCAGCAGCCCTGGCAGAGTGAAGATCCCCAGGGCTCACTGCTCTGCCCAGTCAGCAGCCGGAGGGGGGCCCGGACACTCGCTGGAGGCCCTGGACAGCTCGCTATGAAATACCTCGGTGAGCTTTCCAGTGGACGCACCAGACACAGACACGGGGGAGAGAACGCCAAAGACCACCGGAAATGGCACTGGCATTCCAAGGTCAGAGGGGCTGGGTAAACTGTGTCAAGATCTGAGAGGTGGGTATTGTGCTATTCAGCAGACCCTAGACAGATGTTAAAGGGTATATATGGAACAAGAATCTTTTTCTTCCTTTTCTAGTGTTATTTCACTACATTTGAAAGGAACTGAACTAGCACATTGCTGGCTGTGGAGCAGGCTCATTACATAGAAATCAGATAATCTCAGGAGCTTTTTCTCTGCTGCCTTCAAACTGGGGAGGCATAGCTCTGGAATCAATTACTTTTTTACCTTAAGTACTTCCCAGCTCTTCGCACAGTGACTAAACACCTCCCCATATCAACACAGGGCAAGGTCCAAATCTCCCACTGGAGGAAAAGCCAAGAAAAGTATCCCTCTTTCATCAAAGGCAGGTCCACGGCAGAAACACTTTACAAGACTCGCCGATTTTGTTTTGACAGAGACCACACTGTCAAGATCAGGTCATAATTTACCTATTTTCAAAAGGCTTAAAAACTATAGAAGGGTTTATTGGGCTCCAAGGATTCTCCCAAAGAACCATGGCGCAGCTGGACCACAGCTGGCTCCCCGGTGCTCATTCCACACCCGGGCCCCGGAGGAAGGGCTCTCTCGTGCGGGCCAGATCTCTCCTGGCCAGGAGGCCGGAGCTCAAAACCCCTCCCCACACTGCTCTGCTACGAAGAAGGTTAAACTTGAGTCACTGTGGGAAAATGTGTGCACTTTGATACCCTCCTGCTCAGTGAAATAAAGCAGACACACAAGCTTCTGTATCACATGGTTTTTCTCTTAGCTGAGAAACTCAAAACAGAAATTGAAAAGCAGAATAAAAGATAGATATCCTACATAGCTCTTTTGCAAGTGAGAAGGGGACCAAGACATGAAGGGATGGAAGGACAAGGGGTAGGAAATAAAAAGAAGGAAGATGTGTTATGGCCGCATATCAGCTGCCCCCACGAATGCAAACATTATGTACTGGAAAGATGAACCAATAGAAACCAACACTTCTTTAATGTCGCACAGGTATGTCTTCTGAAGTGCTGTATATGCATTATACCTTCCTGAGGAGGGCTGCCGTGCCAACATTTCATTTTACCCATAAGGAAGATACAGGTCAGAGGTTGGGCACAACAGGGAAGGAACCCAGGGACGGGGCTTCGACCTCCGGGTCTCTGACTTCTCAAACACCGAGGTTGCTACACACCTTTCTTTCTTTCTTGAAGGATTTATTGTCTTCTGTATTTCCTTGAATTGGGGACAAGCCAACTGCTGTCTAGTTCCAAGTAACTAATTCTCCATTTTGAATGAAAACTAAAGGCATGTGTTTTCTTTATGATTGAGGATCATACCCAGTGGTAATTTTGATAATAAAAATCTATTTTTCTTTTGCATTTTTCAACTTAACACAGTGCACTATGCCCCTTAAGCAAGGTGCTCTGTTGCTACTGGGAAACCAATTTTCTCTTAAGACATCATTGCAATATTATCAGGAAACCAGGTACTTAAACAGCAGGTAATCTTTTATTTCATGCATAATTACCATGCACTATATTTTGATTTGATCCTAATGGCCCTAAGTACATTTTAAACCAACCCTCACCTGCCCCAATGAAAAACATTTGCCTCCTCTGTTGCACTTGTGTGGTGATGATAATTAACACATCTCAGGAAATTCGAGCTCCATCTGATTAAATCATAACACACCATAAAGGTCTCTACAAGTAATCCTTTGAAGAACCCAGCTGAGAAAATCATGAAAAGGAGAATTATGAGAAGGGAAGCTCATTATGTTTTGTATTTGGCACTTAAAGGTGACCGGGCGAGGTGAGCACTTGGAGTCCAGTTGGCTTTCCCAGAACACCTGAGCGGCCAAGGAAGGAGGACTGTCCACAGGACCAAACGTTCACCCCGAATCACCACATTTCTACATAGCGCCCAGGTCCTGGGTTATACTTTAGTTTGGGCCGGCAGCCAAGGAAACACTACCCTTTCCTCAGACAAAGCACGTGAGAGGCATTTATTGGATAAAAAAGTGAACAATTCAGGAAACCAAGTGGTAGATGGGGAAGGAAACAGGGAAGGGAAGAGGACGTGGTGTACGCGCCACCTCCCCACAGGACAGTCAGCGTCATGCACTGCCAACAGGTACGTACTAGTAATAAAACTCGTTTGGGTTTTGTGTTTGCTTTGTGGTACCGGGGATCGAACTCAGGACCTTGCGACTGCCAGGCACGCACTGCGCCACCAAACTACATCCCGGCTCAAGAATAAACACTTTTAAAGCGAAAACTTCTTCGGAAGAGAGGTATCTCTGGACTGCCATGCTTAAAACGTCAGCTCGGTTAACCAGGGCAAATGTGTTTCACGCCAAAGCACTGCAAGACACGGAGGTGAACGGAACGAGTCCGATTTTGAAAAGAAACAGCCGGCGAAGCTGCTTCCCGCGACCACACATCAAACAGGCCGCAGGAGCTCGAGCGTCTCCGGCGGGGTCACCTTCTCCGCTAAGGGAGCCGCCATCGCCACCATCACTGCTGCAGGTGAACACGCCACAGACGCTGCGCTTGGCGGGGTTCCGCGTGGGCCCCGGCGCTTACTCAGGACTTGGCCCAGTTCACCTCCACGACGGAGCTGAGGGTTTCTACCAACTCGGTGGGGCGGGTCCCGAGCCATCTGCTTACCGTCGCCCGGAGACGGAAGAGCAGAGGACAGATCGCGGGATAAACGCGGTTAGGATCTGCTGGGGACCGGGAGGGTGCCGGTGACGCTGTGCTGCTGCGTTCTGGGTGCTGCTGAATGACTGGGTGGGGCTGCTCCCCCCCCCCCCTCTCTCTCTCTCTCTCTCTCTCTCACACACACACACACACACACGCAGAGGACAGGAGCATGTGACAGGAGGGGTGTATTAACATGCTTCTCTGCAGTAATCATTTTACTATGACATGCCGTGTGCCTTAAATATACACAGTAAGACTTAAACGGTTTTAATCAGAGAAGCAAGAATTACCAGTAGGGTTTAAGCTCAGGCCTCCTGACCCCAAAACTCAGGCTCTCGTTCAACTCGTATTTCACTACAAACTGCACCATATACAGCTCTGGTCGAGAACCTGAAGCCAGAGATTGATAGGAGCAATGAGCAGAAGAGGTCACTCAGCAGTACTGTGTTGACGGAAAGGACAAAAGAAGTATCAGTCTCTGATGTCCAAAGCCGTTTGTGAAGCATAACTAAGTTCCGTGCCGTGATGGTAAAAGAAAGCGGGAAAAGCAAAAGCAGGCTTGGTCCGACCAGACTTGGACAAATTAAAAATTAAGGAACTGCCGGGCGTGGTGGCTCATGCCTGTCATCCCAGCACTCAGGAGGCAGAGGCAGGAGGATTGCTGAGTTCCAGGCTTGCCTGGGCTACATAGTGAGCTGAGAGCCAGCCTGCACTACAAAGCGAGACCCTGTCTTAAAAAAATAACAAAAACATAAAAAATAAAAAATAAAAAAATGAAGGAACAACACGAAGCAGCCATATCTGCTCCCCGCGGCCCCGCTCCCGGGCTGCAATTCTTCTCGGAGAAGCCCGCCGCCTGGAACTCACACAGAGGGAAGCCGTGACCGAGCAGGGCTGGTCCTGCCCGGCAGGACCCGTCACACTCACTCCGGGGCTACACAGAGGACCGTGAGCAGACCACGCTCGGGACTTCATGGTTTTTCGCTGAACTGCAACTACTGTTTGGAGCAATCTCTGCCATCTTTTGTCTCTGTCTAGCGGTGAGTTACTCAGCCCTGTAAACTAAAAATGTCACCCCTGGGGTGAGAGCCGCTGGATTACAGGGTGAAATATCTCACCTTAAATACGCGCCCTAACCCCGGAGACACAAACTCTCTTACTTCCCAGGTCACTGCGCAACCCTAATCTTGATGGAGCTGTTTGAAGCCCTAGCTGTGGAAATGGCTTCCAAACACTGAAAACGCGAGCGGACCCTGCGTGGACCGTGCCCCTGTGCCCGTCCGCACCCTCGTGCCGTGACAGGTCTGGACTGGATGCTCCTGAGGGGCATGGGCCTGTGAGGGAGCTGGAAGCTGTTCCAAGAGCTTAGTCCATCTTTCCACCTGCTACAGAGAGCGCTGAAGAAACGCGCTGTTTCTTCCAACATTCAAATGAGTGTGAATCGGAAGGGTGGCGCTCCCGGGACCCGTCTCTTCCGTTGAGTGGAGGGTGACTGACAGGCCTGAGATGGGTCCAAGTCTCCCTCAAGGGCTGGTTTCCGAAGGGCTGGAGGCGAGGGGAGGCGGTGTGGACGAAAAACACACCCCTGTCTTGTTTGGGCCAAAATAAGCCAGGAGAATGTTAACAAGTCATGAAAATTCTCCAAGCTGCAGTTTCCTTTTGTGTAAAATGAGGAAAGAGCCAGATGGTATCGAGGCAGAATTCACACCCTGGCAGCCGCAGAGAGAGAGAGATCTGCTTGGCCCTCCGGGTCGCAAGGCCACTCCCACACTGTACCCCAAGGCAGGTTTCCTCACACAGCTCCCCAGTTTCAGTGCGCATAGATTCTTCTCACAGAGCCTCCACTGAAGGCCCAAGGTGACTCGTTAGGCAGAGACAGTGTCCAGGAGTCTGCATTTTTTGACAAGGGCCCTCACGTGGCTCCAGGGTAGGCGATCTAGGGGACACCCTTAGGGGAAAAATGGTTGAGTTGAAATTCTTAGCACTCATCAGTGGATCACCATGAGTTAGCAGATAGGGAGCTAAGGCAGACAGTCCCAACGCTCTCTTAAGTGGCCTGGAAGCTTCCACCGGAGAAAATGCACTAAGCACAGACAGTAAGGGCCGGGTCCGCCACACGCTGCTATGCACAGCAGCGCCAAGAAAGACCTGGGTCTTCTGTTTCTCCATCTCTCAGCTTCCTGAGGGTCGAGGAACCTCAAGGGCTCAGCCAATGCTGTTTCTGGAACCGAGCGGGGTGGCGGGAAAGCCTCTCCCCGCCCCACGCCTGCGGAGGCCCTGCTTTGCTTGGAACCAGCCCGCTGAGCAGGACGAGCCCCCGGTGTCCATCCGCCACGCCTGCCTCTCAGAGCCCCGGAAGCTGAAATCAGCTGAGCGGCTCCTGTTTGGAAAGGGAGGGGGACGCAGACGCCTGCCCTCTTCCCAGTCAAACCGATTCGCTCACTGTAACAGATGGAAGGGAAACGCGGGCCTCACACCCCTGCCATGCCGCAGCCCACCTCCCCGCCTCCAGGGCCTGAGGAACTGCGGCACGTTTCTAAGGTGGAATGACATACACGCACATTTCTAAGGTGGAATGACATACACGCACGTTTCTAAGGTGGAATGACATACACTTCGGCCCTGCCAGAAGACACAGGAAGGGCCTAAGTCACAGGATAGCTACTGACATGGGTCTTAGGACCGAGTCCCTGTGGGACAGCGGAACGTCAGCAGGAAGGGAAGAGAGGAAAGAAGGGCATTTGGGGATAAATTAGGAAAGGAGTATACTCACGCTAAGATGAGATTATTCTTTATATATTAATGAAGCAAAAACCCAAAGTTTACAAACTGCATGATTATTAATAATTCAACTGTAAGGAGGTAGAAAAGAAGCCATTAAAATTAATATTGGTAATGAGCTAGAAACCACTCAGCATCCTTTCCCTTCACAAAAACAAAACAAAAGATGGAACGAAATGAGCAAGGCCATGTAAATTACCTATGCTTTATCACCGCTTGCATCGGATTCGTTTTGCAAATGATATCCACGTCCTTGCTCAGTACTTCTTTCCCCCAATTGTCTATGCCGATGCGTTCAGGATCAGCAAGAGGACCATTAATAACACACGACAACCCAAACGGCAGAAAAATGAAATGCAATAGGGCACCCGGAGAGGCTCCCGGGTTCCAGAGAGCAGCAGCTGAGCAACCATTGTCCGGCATGCAACACTTTGTGACCTCTGCTCATGTATTTTTCAGTGCAATAAACATTGTCAAGGAATATTTACTGTGTTCTACTTGAAAAGCAAACGTGTGGCACGGGTGCTGGGCACACATAGAATTAGTAGGGAATAGGTAGACACAGGCGAGGTCACTTGCCACTTGGCGATAAATGAAACTACTGTTGATCGGATGGGAGAAAGAGGTGAAGTGTCAGGAGAGTGACTCCATGATATTCCGAGTGCCTTTCTGTCCACCGCAGGGGAAAGCACACGCGCATGCAACACACACATTACAGTAGCAAGTGTGAAGTCTGACACCAGTAGCTTTTCTCTAATAGTTTTTACAACTACATCTCACTCCCAACCAAGGAGAGGCCCAGGAAATTAAAAACAGAATGTATTCCCTAAAACAAAAGGTGACACAGTTTGCAGACACAAAATGCCAGTTGGGTATCCCTTGTCTGAAATGCTGGGAACCGGGAGTATTTTCAGATTTCAGATTTTGAAATATTTGCAGGTATATAATGAGATGTCCTTGTGATGGAAGAACCCAAGTCTAAACATAAAGTTCATTTGTTTCATACGCACCACAGATAGAGGGATGGATGGATGATTGGATGGATGGATAGACAGGAAACTCACTTTACACTATTTTTAATAATTTGTGCATGAAATTGTTTCATGGTATAAAACGTGCCAGTTGTGGCAACGTGTCAGAGCTTAACACCTTTCAGAAAGTGGAGCAGTTTGGATTTTGAACCTCCAGGTAACAGTTGCTCTACACAGTAGTTCTACAATTATTGCAGAATATTCCTTTCTATGAGAAATCGAGCGCTGGTGCTTCCGCTGGAAGTATGAAAGCTCCTCTTGACTAATCCATCCCCTGATTCAGGACGGGGATGATGCTTGTGAAACAAGGCCCTGCGTGGTTCCCCGCACCGTCCCTGCCGGCTCGGTGCTGAAGCACGAACGTGTGTGAGCGAGGGGACGGGCACTCGGCAGCCTTCAGGATCTCCGTCCCCAAGGGAAAGCTGCCCCCAAGGCAGGGGGCACGTGCCAGAGGGGCCAGTTGGTTCACGGCAGACCAGAGGCAGTAAAGCAACAAGGGGGCCTTCACAGCATCTTTCTGTGGCTTCTGTCGTATTCAGACAACGGGGATGGGGGCAGCACCAAACCGATCAGTGGACTGAGTCAGGAACCACACGCCCTTAATCCTAGCATCCCAGCTCTAGATCCCGCCACCTCTGAAAAATCCTCTGACTGGCTGAGGCTCTGGAGGGACACGCAGACGCAGCCCTAACCCAGATGAACTAAGAGAAGGACCACTCAGTGTGCAGTGGGAGGCAAAACACAGAGCTGGCTGCTCTTGGAACGGACCCATCCTCCCTGACCCTCCAGGTGCAATCTCCCGCCTTCCCCACCCAGTCCAGTATCACGGCCGTGCTGTCCCACCTGCCCCACGCCTTTCTATGAGCTCAAATCAGGCTGACACCACACACCCTCAACGCCTGGACTTGGTTTTACTTGCCGTCTCTCGGGTGAGCCTTCCAAGGTCTGCTACCCACTTTAACCAAATCTAGGACCAGTCTAATATTATCAGAATCTAGTTCTTACCCAAAATGCACTTGGCTTGGTATATAGCACATCCACTCTCTCCCTGTGCTCTCCTCCCCCTCCCCCTTACCACATAAAGTGATTCAATTTTGACATAAAATCTCTAAAGTAGAAACTCAGTTGAAAGCTAAGTCTTTGGGAAACTGAACCTCAGTGTTAGGAGGTTACAGGCTTATTCCAATGATAAGTGCTTCTTACGCGCACAACTGGCCTTTTGCGATTGATTTCTGAGTTCTGGGGCACGTACGCTTGTGAATGTTCTCGATAATGGTGAGTCTTAAGCCTTCTGAAGACAGATTGTATTTCTTTGGAATGAGCCAGAAGTGTTTAGGAACCAATCTGGTAAGGCTCCAGCTGGGAGATACCATTTGGGCCAAAGCTATAAAGTATCAAGAGTGATTTCTGGTGTGGTTAGAAAATTAGCTCTGCAAGTCGTTCCAACAGACGCACTCCCGAAACGTATGCAGTAGCAACGCCATCAATGGGACAAAAAATATTTTAGCCTCTAAATTGAGGACTAGATGGATAAGGCTTCTCTTCCCTTAACTATGCTATTTGGTCCCTGTGCCTAGAATACAAGGCCCTTGTTCCTCCTCAGGCTCCCTAAATACCTAAATTTTTTGCTTCCTTCAAAATGCAACTTTCGGAAGCCTTACAGCCCCCACTCCACACCTGTCGCCTCTCTCCCATGCAGGGCAATGTTAGACCAAATGTTAGACCAAAAAAACAACATCCTCCTTTCTGTAACTAGTACCAAGCTGTCTGCTTGTTGCCTATCTCGGCCAGGCGCTAAAGCATCTGACAGCACAATGGTCTCCTAGGTGCTGAGAAATTAACCTCCTTGTTCTTCAGTTTCACCTCACAGGATCTGCCAAACTCACCATCCGTGGCTAGGACTCAACCAGGGAAATTTCTGCATACTGACAGTGGTGACCCCAGCACATGTGACTGTTACTATTTTTTTAAGCAGTAACGTGAACGCAAGAAGACAAGAAAGCCAAACAGAGGAAATTTTTTTTTTTTTTTTTTTTGCTTTTTGAGACAGGGTCTCGCTTTGTAGTTTAGGCTGGCCCTGAGCTCACTGTGGTGCCCAGGCAAGCCGCCGAGAACTCAGCAATCCTCCTGTCTCTGCCTTCCGAGTGTTGGGATGACAGGCGTGAGCCAACACACCCGGCATTGTGCTATGCAGCGTTGATTGTTGGTGGGCGTGTCTCCACGCCCAGCATTCTATGTGGTTACCGGGGACCGAACTCAGGACCTTGCGCTTGCGAGGCAGGCGCCGGAACCACTGAGCTAACCCTCCGGCCCAACAGAGGAAATTTTAACATGAGCTAAAGAACAATCCTTGGACTTAAAACCAAACACACAAAATGAGGGTGTAGAATGACTTTGGTTACTTGGAGAAACAGTTTATCGCAGGCCAAGAAACTTTAGGGCTATTTCTCATTCCACGAAAAGCCGGCACCAGAGGACCGGGGATGGGATGTAGCTCTGGCAAAGGCCGCAAGTTTAATCCCCAGTACTGAGGAGAGGAGGTGGAAGGAACAGAAGGAACAGGAAGAGGAAGAGGCGGAGAGGTTAAGGGGGAGGCAGAGGAAGAAGATGGCGATGTGTTGGAAGAAGCCATGGAAGGCGAGCTGGGTCAGTGCCTCCCGCTGCAGCCTCTGGTGAAGAAGGCCAGATGCCGTCCTGGGTGAGAATGGGCGCCTCCCCGCAGAGCTGGGTCCCCCAGGTTTACTAAGCAGGCGGGGATGCCCCTGAAACGTGGCTGTCTGGCTAGCTCTGCTTACTGACTTCTCAGTACACATTTGGGCTCTAAGACCATATCACCACATTCAGATTTTACACATCCCCTGTCCTCCATGGTTACAGAATAACCCAGCTAATGAATTAATAACTTTTGCCATCCCCCGTCAGCTTCCTCCAGCCAGTACTTCACCTCTTTGGAATGTTAATGCAAACGCTAGGACGCATAAAGGAATCCAGAGGTCACAGCCAAGGATGTCTAAGTACTGCTTATTTGACATTTTCTCCCCTAAAAGTCACAATTTATCCACCCTAATGGAAACAGCAAAGAAAGCAAGGGAAGGAAGAAGGAAGAGAGGGAAAAAGAAAGATAGGAGAGGGGAAGTGAGGGATGAGAAAGGGAAAAGGAGGAAAAAGAAAAGAGTAGAGGAGGGGAGGGAGGGAGAGAAGGGAAGACAAAAAGGGATCCTGTTTCTTTCTGTGTGGGGGGCTGCAGGAAGAGGACAGATATGGGAACAAAAAAGGACACATCCCCAGGACATCCAGGAAGACTGAATATGTTGAGTCACCCTTCTCGCTGTGACCTTCTGGGACAGCCTGCGACGGTGGGCACCCGCGGAGACCGAGAGAGGGCTGGGTTTGGTTCCGGGCACGACCCATCACTTCCCAGAAGTCACACGGAGAACAGAGGCGGAGGCAGCGCCCCCGGACAGGCCCACTTGATGTTGGGTTCCCAAGACCCAGGGGCTGAGGCGGGGCAGAAGCTGTCCACGGTGCCTGAGGAGGGGAAGGCAGCGCCGAAGAGCACAGGGGCTCCGGCTCACTGAGCGCCGGTGACTCGCACAGCTAGGAAATGAAGCCCTCTTCTTCGAACTCTCGTGGCCGATCTGCTCCCGAGTGCTCGCTGCGGGAATCAGCGGCGGTAAAGCGGGAGCTGAGAGCAGAGGCCTCGGCCACGGCCGCGCGGACCGACCGACCGCCGTGACCGGAGCCGCTGTGGCCGCTGCTTGGTGCAAACCGGAGTCCAGCGTCCCGCAGCAGCCCTGGGTGCCCTGCAGAAGACCCCGGGACTGGCACGGCGGTCCTCCCCTCCCCCTCCCCTCCCCCACTGAAATCCAGGATGCAGCCGCCCGCCCGCTCCGAGACCACGAGCCCCTGCCCTGCCCCAGACACTGGAGACCGCGGGCAGCCCCGGCGGGGAGCCCTGCGCCCCTCCTCCCCGTCTGGCCACACTCGCACGCCCTCCTTTGCTTCCCTCACTCGCACTCGGATGATCCTCCCCAAGTCTTCGCAGGCCTGATACACCCTGAATTTCTCTTTCTGCCCAGAGCAGCCCCCTCCGACGATCGGCTCACCCCGGCCGCGGCCCACCCCGCGCGCTCTGCACCGCAGGCCCTGTGCGTGTCCCCCGCACCGCGGCTCTCCGTCTAGTGCCCAGCTCACGGTGCACACGCGCTAACGCACTTCAACACTCGCCATGTGAAATAACTGGCATCTTGTTTCCCACAGCAGAACACAAGCTCCGAGGGCCCGAGGCCGCGGTGGTTTCCGAGCAGCGTCCCCGGGACACGAGCACGGCTGGCCCGGGGGGAACGGGGGGGGGCGGCCCTCGGGCTGCGGAAACGAGCCGCCTTCTCTCGCCAGTCACCAGCAGGCAGCATGTCCAGAGGCACCACGCCGGGCACTGGCCGCTCCCCGGTGTTGGCCCCGTACGCCAGCTGCTGGCCACCTGCTTCTCCTCCGCGGAGACCCTCGCGGATGAGACCCTCGTCCCACGCGCACGGCACTGCGGCGGTCGGGGCGCGCAAGGCCCTCAGCCGCTCTCCTGGTTTTCATCGCTGGGCCCTTTTCCAGACTTAATATATGGAAATCCTGCTCAGAAAGCGTGCGAAAGAACAGCGACCCTCATTCCATTTCAGGCCATCGGGTTCTAACCCAGCGGGCTGCATTTTAACCCCCGCGGTCTTTCATTAAGGAAGGTTTGTTTGTTCGGGTGAGTTTGTTGTTTTTTTTCCCCCCAGAGTGAATTCCTAAGTGGAAACTTCGCTTTGGTTTTCCAATACTGTTTCCACAGCAGCTGGAGGACAGAGGCCACTGTCCTCTCTCTGTAAACAGAAAGGCCAAGCTTCGGTCCTCAGCCACCGGGACAAACACACACCCTGCTGGGACGGGCCGCGCGGCGCGCTTAGCCGCCTGGCTCTGAGGAAGCGGATGTCCCTGCGCTGGGATTTCGCTGTGCTTCATGCAAAAACCAGCCCTCAGCGCAGCCGTGGCCTCCTCAGGGGCCAACAGCCCCTTTGCGCGGCTTACTGACTGCTGGCGTCCAGCTTCTGCAGAGACACATCCCTGGGTCTTCAGAAAGAGGCTGTTTGTGCAAAGCCCCTGGAGGACCTGCCTCCGTGGGAAAGCGTCCGCGGACATCGTGATGTTCTTAAAAGGCGAGCTCTGTAGGAAACCAGCAACACTGGAAGTTTTAGGTGTTTTTTTTTTATATAATGTTTTTCAAAAAGGCCATTGATCCCCCTATACAAACAGGGAAACCACAGTAATCCAGGCAGGAGGAGGGACGCAAGATCTCGGCGCCATCTCTGAAGAGGGGCTGCTAAGCAAATTCTAATGCAGGAATGAGATGGCTCCTAGGAGAGATTGGACACTTGGCGGAGACAGTTGGTCTTCTTAGTACTCTGGAGCTACCCATGAATTCACAAGCAGCTCATCCACTAATGACAACATCTCTTTATCTAGTCTTTCCATCAGTTCCCTGAGGAACCAGGTGAGCTATGCAGCCCGAGCCCAGAGATCACCAGAGATGGATTATTTTACCTGAAAGACGCACATTCTACACAAAGTAAAATGCACTGCATCTTCTAAACTTTAGAGTCAGGCATGGTAGAGCACGCTTTTAATCCCAGCCGCCCAGGAGGCTGAGGCAGGAGGACTGTTACAAGTATAAGGCAGCTGGGCTACAATCAGTTCAGGGCCAGCTGGAATTCCACACCTAGGCCCCGTCTCAAAACCAAAACAAGAAGAACAAAAAGTTCAAAGCGTTTTTTTTTTGTTTGTTTGTTTGTTTTTTCAGATCTTATCCAGACAGGATTTCCTTCCGGGCAGTTTTCTGGGCTGCTGCTGCTGTGAGAAGTCGCCAGAAGCACAGCAGAGAGCGCCGCCCAGCGCGACACTCCGGCTCTGTGGAGCGGCCGCTTTCTCTGCACACGGCGGTTCCCGCTGCCCCTCCCCCGCGCCCAGGGGGCAAGTGCCACTGAGTACCGGTCTGGCTGTCCCCCCAGGGTCGCTTTGGGGGTGGATCAGGGAGCCTGTAACGGAGAGCGGCGGACCCCAGCTCCCCCCCGGGGGCCTCGGCAGACCTCGATTCCCACACAGCACTCAGAACATCAGGACGCTTGGAAAAGCCCACCCGAGGGTGAACCAAGGCAAATTACAAGCTTCAAACTGCCAAACTGACAGGCGGGCACCTACCGATGGTGGTTCCGAGGGGCCGTTTCCAAGAGTCATTTCTTTAAAATTATTATTTCATCGGTTTATCAATCCAAAGAAAATACTCACAGCACTTGACATCAGGACAGTGACAGGATGAACTCTCTAACCTAAGACCACTCCATCGCTGGTCTTTTTGTTTCCTTCTGCTAAGAAAACTTCAAATTGTGCCATGAGGTTAATAAGAACTGCTAAACCTGATGGGGGAGGGGCAAGAAGTTAAAACCTTCTGGCATCCCTAGCCTACCTACGGGGGCCTTTTTTAACTGTCCCTTTTATAGCAAATAACTCTAGAACTGAAGGACCAAAGCCAATGAATCAAGACCCTCTAATAGGCATGTTCCCCACTCTGGCTTACAATAAAAAGAGAAGACGCAAATTAAAGATGAGAAATAAATAAGTTCCAAAGACAGCTGTACATCTAGCATAGGTCCATTTTCTGAAAACCTGTCTGGCAACCTCCTAGGTTCTTAGTGTAAAAAGCTTATAAACCGGGCATGGTGGCTCACGCCTGTCATCCCAGCACTCGGGAGGCAGAGACAGGAGGATTGCTGAGTTCAAGGCTTTCCTGGGCTACATAGTGAGCCCAGAGCCAGCCTGAACTACAAAGCGAGACCCTGTCTCAAAAAAAAAAAAAAAAAAAAAAACTTATAAAACTGTACAGCAGAGACATGGAGAGACATGGCTCATAATAACGGGACAATTCCTCACAAGTCCGCAAGGTGTCACAAACCAAAGCAAAGGTGCTAATGTTGGGCGTGAAAGACTAAACATGACCCTTCAAAGTGGCTTTATAATGAACATGGTCACAACTGCTGTGTAACGAAGAGGACAAAATGACTTTTAGAAAGGCAAGTTTCAGCCAGTTTATGGCACAAGTGCTTTTTTAAGGGTTCAGGACCTGAGCAGAGAAGGCAAGAAAAACCCGCCATATTCTAAATAATGTTCTCTCCGGTACTTATGATCTGTACATTGCAAAAATCTCTCACCTCCTGAAGTTATTGGTGAGGCTGTTTCTTTAGCCAACTCCTCATAAGAGGTGAAAGCAACAGGAACCTGAAGGAAGGAAGAGCTATGAATGGAATGACTGATTTTATCTTTAAACCTGCTCGGGCTGGTTCTATTTCAGTGGCCAACTTTTCTCAGACACTTAGCTGGAATCACTAAGGGGAACAAAATTCTTTCTGCAACCTCCAGACACTGGGAAAGCCCCAGGGTCACTGTCTCTCCACAGAGCCTCCAAAAATGCAGGTGGCTACGGAGGCCGGACAGGCACGGCCCTCCGCGTGCCCAGGTGCTGCTGCATCGAGGGAAACGGACAGATGTGGGCATGGGACAGAGCAGGCGCCACACACACAGAAAGGGCCACAAGCTCACAGTGCCCAGGAAAGAACGGGCGCACAGAGGGTCTCATTGGGCAGGGCGAGGAGCAGGGGACGTTCCCGTAAGTCAGGGACAGTATCTGGGTTCCAGTACGAGCTAAAGCCCACTAAAAATCCTCTGATAAACACCCTTCCACACGAAAGGAAGTCGCCCGAAAGGAAGTCAGTTCAGCTAAGAAGACAGCCCTGGACACGGTCAAGCAAGGAAGGTGAGGAGCACACAAGGAGAGTCTCAAGGCCAGAGAGCAAAGCTCAGAGACTGGGTCTTAACCGGTATTTTAAGAAACCAACCCAGTACTCTGTGCCTCGGTTTCCCTGCTGGTAAAACCAGGACCTTACTATCTATCACACAGAAATATTTTTTAAGGACTAATTCACTTATGACATGTGAAGCGTGAAGTGGTATCGCAAGGGACAGCTGTCAGCCAGGTGCCGTGACACAGGCCTGTGATCCCAGCATTCTGGGAAGCTGAGGCAGGAGGATATAAAGTTGCAGCCTAACATGGGCAACTTAGCAAGACCCTGTCTCAAAACTAACTAACAAATAAGCGAATGAGGCTGGGAACATAGCTCAGGGCAAAGGCCCTGGGCTCAATCTCCAGTGAGGGGGGTGGGGCTTGTTGTTGGCTATTACTATTACAGAAAAGCCAAGGGCACCTGGCGACAGATGTGCACAGACACCTGCTGGCCCATCCTCGCAGCAGACAGGCGACCTTCCAGGGCACACGGGACAGACACTGCCGCCCACCTGACTTCGGAAATATCAGCTCCGGACTGGAAAGTGACCGTGTTTTCGCCACCCCGGCTCTGGGAAACTGACAAGCATCTGCCTTTTACCGCGGAGAGCCAATGGAAGTGGCAAAGAACAGGGAAATACGGTACCCACGCCCCAGTGCAAGCAAGGCCGCCCGGGCTCTCCGGCCTACCCTCAGCGTACAGAGGGACTCTTCTGCAGGTGAGGCGCCGGCCCAGCCCAAGCTGCATCACCACGGCCCCACGACAGTGAAAGGCTGCACCCGCGGCCACATCTGCACTGTTCAGTTCCCCTGCGCCGGCCTTACGCTCGCTCCGAGCCGAGCCGCGGCCGCCCCCCTGTCACTGCCGCCCCGGCCTCGAGGTGGCGCGCGCGGGACTCACCGGCCATTCTCTCTCGCTGACCAACGCAAGCCCACCCCGGTTGTTACCTGTCGGCTCCTGGGGACTCCCACGGGGGGGCCCCACAGCCCACCATCGTCCACACGCTGCCACCTCACAGGCTGGCATCTGCAAAGAGTCGCCCACTCCACCACTCCAAAGCCCAAGCCCAGAACCGCAAGCTGCCTGTCACCTTCCACGTTCGTGCCCAGAGCCAAGCCGCCGTGCCCTGTGAAAGACGTGTGCCCCTTCCCCAGCTGCTGGGCTCAGAGGACGCCAACCACGCCACGAGCCAAAGGTCCCCGCTGATGTGAAAACGGCAGCTGACCCTGGGGAGGACCAGTCGGGTCCCCGTTTCCCACAGAAGCAGTTCACGTCTCCTGCCCTTGAAGAAACTAGTTACTAAAGAAAAGAGAGCGATTCTGGGTCCAGACTACGGAGAAGAAACAACCGGCTTCATGTTTAACAAATTCCAGAGAACCGAGACCACGCCCATCGCTGGGCAGGAAAACCACCTCGTCGGGCGTAACAGAGAAGCTGGGGAAGAGAGGAAAGCAGGTCCTTCAGCCTGAGGCCTGCCGGGCTCCACCGCCGGCCGCGGCGTTTCCACCCACCCGCCGGCGCAGGGGCGCGCACCGCCCGCCTCGCCCCCGCCCCCGCAGCCGGCGCTCAGGAGCCACCTGCGCCCGTCCCGCCGCTCCCGCCACCGTCTCGAGGCCCCCGAGGAGCCGGCCGCGGGTCTGCAGCCCAGGGCGGCGGGTGCAGCCCCCACGAGCGTCCGTCCCACCCGCCGCTGATCCTCGGGACCTCGGCGCGTGACCTGCGGTGACCTCGCCTGCATTAGCACAAGCTCTCCTCTTTCATCTCTTATTTTTAGAGGGATGGAAGGCCCCCCGCCCCTGCCACGGCCCAGCGGGGATGTCCTTTCTATCCACCCTGCACAATAAAAATAAAGGGGCTCCGAGCTGTCTGAGGGCACTTCCGGGGGACAGAGAGACACCAACCGGGCCCAGCACAGACGTGCACCCTGGCGTGGTGCTCCTCACCGACCGGGGTTGCCGCCCCTGCTGCCCGGGCGGGAAGAGCTAGACACACGGAGGTGGAGCCACCTCCTCCAGGCCCAGCGCGGGGGCAGAGTAAAGCCTCAGACCCCGTGCTGCCAGCCTTCGAGTCCTCCCTGTGCGGACGAGTTCCCCTTTTGGGCAGACTCGCTGAATCTGGAGGCCGAGGGACGACGGAGCCCGGTCACGGAGGCCAAGCCGGCCAGCGCCGGGTCCCAGCAGGGCCCGGGACAGCTACGCCTGCAGCTCAGTCCTGGCTTCCGTGCGCGTCCTGATGGGAAAGGAACGTTCGCGGCCGGCATGGAACTTCTGACTCAGACAAAGCGCCTCACCTTTAAAATCCTTCTCTGAGTCTTCCCCTCCCTCCCTCACTCAGTGCGAGAAGTGGCTAAGGTATTACGGCGCGGGCCTCTTAGGGAGAAAAGCCTCATGGAAGTGTGAAGAAGAATAACTGCCCCAACTTCAGAAGCCTCCCGAACATGTGATAAACTCTTCCTTATGCTATTGTAAATATTAAGGTTTGCATTAAACATTCAAGAGATCTGCTCCGGGTACATAATTAGGGAGAGCAAATATTTGTTCAAAGAAACCTCTGTGGGACCTCCTCTTTTCAAGGAGCTAAAAGAAAAAGTTTAAGCAGACGGATGTAGGATGCAAGGACTTGGCCCCAAGTCTCCCCCTCTCCCTGCTGATTGCACTCCTCCTCGGAGACCCATGAATCTTCTTAACAAAGAAGAGGCTCCCGGGCCCATCCGTCAGCACAGGGCTTTCTCCCCAGGCCCTGTGAACTTCAGCTCCCTGCAGAGGCGTTGGGGACACTTGGGCACCTGCTTTGGGGACCCTCTGTCTCCACAGGAGAGAGTCAGCCCAAGCCAAACGAGGCCCAGTGAGGAGGAAGTGACACATCCTCCCTGCCCGGGCACAGAGAGCCCTTAACAATGAGGCCGGGAGCCCAGCCCGGCTGTACAACAGACAGCTGTGGACCCTGTGATCATGGCCTCTTCTTCCCAGAATGCTTTCTTATCCCACAATGGTGACACTGTGAAGCAGAAAAACACTACTTTTTGCTATTTTACTGTCATCTCTGAAAGCTCAATATTTCAGCCTCACAGACAGCATCTTGCTGATTTGACTTCTTTTGTGTGAGGAAGCGCTGGCTTCCAACCCAAAGGGACGTGCCGTGGAGTTCAGAAGCCAGATCACCTTCATCCTTAGGGAGGGAGATGTTTTCTACAGATAACCTGTTGAACACCTGGGGGCTGCATCTTTCTTCCCATTTCTTTCTTCTCCCCTCTTTTTGTTAACTTATTTGAGAAATGATCAGAGAGCTGCAGGCTGCTCCCTTTGCTTCCTGTGCGCCAGGTTACTTAGAGAGAAACAATAGAAGCAATAAGATGCCACAGGTCCGTGCTTGTCCACCTATGATATTTAACGGAAAGACAGATAACGGGAGGAAGCCATGGTGGAGGAGCCACGTTAGATCTCAAGAAAAGGAGCTAACTCGCTCAGAAAGTCAGTAACAAGAGCCCAGCAGTCGCCTATGTACAAAGTCTCACCATTTCCTATGACAGAGAAGAAAAAGACACATTCAGGCTCTCAGCGCCAGACGCCACAACCCTGGCTGAAGGGGCCGCAGCCGCACAAAGCAGACACTTGTGTCTCTGGCCTCACAGGATGTGCAGCGGAGTCAGGCCGGCCTGGGTGTTTATGTGCTTGAATTAACAACACAAACACAGGGAGGGCAGGGTCAGAATCCCAGGCTAAGCGCATACTCCAGGTTCCACGCACGCCCTGAAGAGGGACTATCAGCGGCATGTTTCGATGGACTCCTCAGTGTCGCATGGGGCAGAGGGTTTCAATGCTCAAACTCGTGTTTCCCAGAGCATGTTTCATAGCATAACACCAGGAAGAGATCCGATCACGTCAAATGTGTTCGTCCCGATACTGGCACAGCCTCACTCGGAGCCTCCCGATCTGGACTGGCGTGTTTAAGACCTGCAGGAGCCTCAGCAAGGGAAGACGCATGATCGCAACCAGCCTGGTCTCCCCCAGCTTCCCCTGGCCGTGCAGCCTGCCCACCAGAAAGAGGATGCTTTAGGAGAACAAGAAACAAAAATGATAGTGCCAGCTGGCGTGGGAGCACATGCCTGGAACCCCAGCACTCTGGGAGGCTGAGGCAGGAAGATTACTCGAGCAGGCCCAGTGTGGGTGATTTTGCGGTTTAGTGAGACCCTGTCTCAAAGTAACATCAAAATATAAAAAAGGAGTAGGGACAGAGCTCAGCCTGAAGCCCCTGGTTTGATCCAGTGGCCCTTTCTAAATTCCCATCTCAGCCCCAAATCTGCCAGAGGCACCTCCAGCTATTGCTTCTTCCCATACAGTGGGACCAGAGGAAAGAACCAACTTCCAAAGGATACAGCCAGAAAGACGAAAGCAAGCAAAGTTCTTCCTGCACCTCTAACTGCGGACTCCAGAACTGGGCCGTCCCACAGGGTAGCCACGAGCCACACGGGGCTATTGAAGATTAAATGTAATAAAAGTAAAAACTGAGTCTGCTGAGTACTTTACAAATTCTCAGAATCCAGCCACGGCTAATAGCTTCGTGGCCACAGAAGTTCTGATGGAGAACGGAGCTCTACGAACAAGCCATGGGTTTGAGCTCTACGAACAAGCCATGGGTTTGAATGTAAAGGCAGCGGATGCTGGAGATCACACTGAGAGGATCCCAGCTCAGGCTTCCGAAGTCCTGCTCTTCAGAAGCATGATGACCAAACGCAGCCTCAGCCACTGAGCGACAAACGGCTTCCGTCAGTCTAGACCTGTGGAACCGGCAAGTCTGATTCGCCAGGCAAAATGCTCCTTTTACAGCATCTTGCGCATCTGGCAGAGACGGAAATATTTCTAACTCAGTTGACAGTCAGATGCCATCGGATAGTGTCAGAGCATTTTTCTACCAGCACAATAACACCAGGACAGATGGGCTGAATCCCAAAGCGGAATGCCACAGAATATCCGCTGTTCGGACGCATACGTTCAGGTAGGTGGGCCTTCCAAACCCCCCTGAAGACGCTCTGTGGAGTAGCTGACACGAAAGAGCGCTGTCTCCAGTAGGGGTTCTTCCCATCAGCTCCACCCTGACACCTGCTAAATATTTCACCCTCCTTTTTGAGATCTTCCGAACAGATAGAGCTTTCATTCTGGTCATTCGGCAGAGTTAATGGTTTTCCACACCCGGCGCTCTTTGCCATCAGACTCTAACCCACTCTGGCTCAGCTCCCCAGCAGGGGCCAATCAATATTTGTTTTCAGTGCCGACTATGTGTGAAGGCATCTTTGTTTCTGAGCCAGATCTTCTTTAGAAATCCCAGCATGGTATGAGGATCCTCTAATCCAATCCATGTTTCCTGCTGACAGGCAACTTGCCTGTAATTCATCAATGATATCCCCTTGGGCTATGGATTTTTCTGGATTGGCAACCTGCTAGGCATATGCCTGGTCTTCAATATGCCCAGCACGGGTGGCGAGACACTCCCCAAATAAAGGATATGGCTGCCAGGGTGGCTCTACCAGTCTCTAAGGAGTTTCAAAGTCTCCAGAAGAAGCTTGCCTTTTACTTTTTCTCTGTTCTGCATGCTCACTTTGTAGCCCAAAAGATTTGTCTGGGTCAGTCCGAATGTAAGATCCAGTTTTCATGCTGCTTCTTCAAACAGAAGCCTGTGTGTCGGAGCTAACCGTTCCTTCTCCACTTTTGACATTCCAACCCTCGTCCGCCATATTCACAGTGTGTATGCTTCGCAGCCAGGGGTAATTTAGAGCCATCTCACCATGAGACTGACCGTCACGGTGTCAGTCACTGCGTTCGAGCAGCATTTGGGGGTAGCCTAATGCTCCATGACAATGCTGACCTCCTTCCTCTTGTCACTTAGGTACCGTATCACTTCACATCATCACAAGGCGAAGGGTAAGAACAGTGTAATAAGGTACTGAGAGATGGAGAGAGGTGACCTTCATACAACTTTTATGACATCATAATGTTGTAACTTTATTAGTACTGTCAACTCTACCGTGCCTAATATGTAAGTTAAACTGTATCGTAGGGACTATGCCTAGGAACACTCATATACACACGCCTTTCGGTGTTATCCAGTTTGAGGCAGCCCCTGGGAACCTTGGAAGCTCTCCTCTGGGGGTAGAGGAAGCGCCACACACTACTTAGTATTTTCAAAATCATGGAGAGTCCTACTAAACAGCGCCGCTTCCGATGATTTGAGCCCAGGTTCTGAGCTCAGTACCAAGGTTCCAGACATCACAGACCAAAGACAAGTCATCGGAGCTCTGCCCTGTCTTCATGTGTGACCCCCGGCACCATCCACCTAATAAACAGCTGCTTATGCCAGGAAATATTGGAGTAACAGGTGATGCCACTACAGTAAATGGAAAAATAATCTTTTATGTTAGAATTTATGAGATCTTTTGGAAGACTATAATATTCCTGTACTTCTTAAATTGGAAAGAAGAACAGAAAAACAAACAGCAAATGGGAAACAGCTTCTTATAATGCAACTCTCTCTCACTGACCTGCCAGGCATCTGGGCCCAGCCCGGAACGTTTCTAGGGGATGCAGCTAAAATTTCCAACAGTAATTTTTCTCTTAGGCTCACAGAGCAAATTCTTATTCCATAAGACATGTCCAGGGTCTTGTCCTTCTCTTGTCCTTCAGTGGGCAATGAGGCCCTGAGGTGACTATGGGTGGTTCTGCATGGGAGCGCTCCACTTTCTTTGACTGTGGTGATCGCGAAACTTGCGGCCTGTCTCGAAACTTTCCAGGTCAAGGAAGGACATCAGTTAGGCAGAGAGAGAGGCAGTTTCCTCTCTGAATTAAGTGGTGATACTTGAAGTTAGATGTTGATTGGTCCTTCCTGCACGATATGGGGTCATGTTACTTTTCTCTGGAGAAATCCCAACTTTCATTTGACCAATGAATATACCCTGCTAGAGAGCACACTGAGATTTCTATCCCCACCTAGTTTCGGGAAGGATTTAAGTTGTTTACAGGCAATGTATAAATATAGGACAAAATCATTCGCATGAACCAGGGTCAACCACCTTTATCTGCAAAGGGTAACATGGGCTGTAGTTTGCCAACCCTTGATATAGATGAAAGGACAAGTGCTTAATGCCATTAACTCAAAAGGAAATTGCCCCGAGAAAGAGATCAAGAAAAATAAAGGCCTAAGCAAACTGGTTAAACTGCCACATATGTTTTCCATCATTTAGTAGAACCAGAGACAGTAAACAGTCTATTCTGGCCTTTGTCTGAAAGTATTAGCTCAGATCGGCTCACGCTGACTTTTCTCTTTATAACTTAATATGTACAACTTCTGTTCCATTAACATCCCTGTGCACACGAAGCCATAATTTACAAAACCTTTTCCCCCCTCACATGTCAAGTATTTTTTTAAAAGGTAAGATTTGCTTGGATGCTATCACAGTCCATTCAAGCTGCTCGGGACTGGTAACAAATAGGACGGCTAATTTATAAAATACCATAATCTATAAGTAACAAATTTCTTGCTCACAGTCCTAGAGGCTGTGAGATCCAAGCTGGAGGATCTAAGTAGAAGGGGCACCTGGTGAGGCTTCGTTCTTCCACATCACAGACGATACCTTCCCGCCGGGTCCTCACACGGAGAAGGGGGCAAAGAAGCTCTTCTGGGTCTCGCAGCAGAGCAGACTGAGCCATGGATGGGCTGGAACCTCAGGCACAATCACCTTCGGGAGGCCCTGGCACTTAGCACGAACCCACCGAGGGTCAGGGCTCAGAGCAGGGCCAAGGCCAGCAGCGTTCGGACTGCAGCACCCGGCCTCAGCAGCAGGGGCTTCTACCACTGGGGGCCGCCTGCTTTCTGCAGGCCACGGAGAAGCAGGTCGCAGGATGTTAAGGTCTGACAGGGCCTCGCTAAGCTGATCTCAGCGCAAGTCGATGCCCCTCACTTTACAGATGGCAAAATGTGGAGCACACGTGGGTCTTACCCAAAAGGGAGCACTGGCCAGCCGAGAATAGGGCCATCCCAGCCTGGTGTCGCTCCCATGACACCCCAGAGCCCTGTGCGATCCCACAGGACCCGAAGCCACAGCCTGTTTTTCGGGAAATGCAAGGCGGCCTGCGGCACGGCACTTGCGCTTTTCTAGTGTAAACCGCGGTTCCTCGGAGAACGACCTTTCTCAAGACCACAGGTTTAAATTTCTCAAAGAAAAAAACATCAGTCACCACAGTGACTCCCCCACAAGGAAGGCCACAGAGGGCGAGCTGGCACGGACTGCCCCGTGGCCCCTTCTCAGCCCATCTTGTGCTGGGGGGTTGGGGGTGCTCTCGCAGGTGGCTGGTCAAAGGACGGTCGTGCTCAGCCCTGAACCTCACCTCTAGAGGACGGCCACCTTTTACGGTTTCCGGCTCGGCTTCCTCCAAGCTACCGAGCATGCGCTAGGAGCTCTCACCCCCCCTCTGCCTCCCCTCCCCCTCCCGGACCTCCCGCAGCTGAATGCAGAGCTGTGATTCCTCCTCCTTCCTTCTGCTCCCCAAACACCCCAGGGAGCACAGTCTTCTTGGGGAGGGGACACCAGGACAGTTCTCGCACATGGATAAAACACGCAGCTTTAGGAAGGAGGCGCTCCTGCCTGTGGCTTCACGGGGGTCAGGAAGCACCCATGCGAGAGTGTCCTGCGCTCACCTCAAATGGCAAAAAGCTGAGGATGCGTGAAGGCTTCCGGGAGCTTGTCACCCAAAGCAAACTCTCACGAGGCCACAGGGGTCTGCAGCCCCGTCCCCGTGAAAGGCACAGGTCTGGAGGTCAGCCCTGAACCTCCGTTCCAGCTCGGCCACTCCCTGCGCGGCCTGGCCGGGCCCGGCGGACTCCCTGCTGGAGGCGGACACAGGCCAGCCTGCCAGGACTCCGGGACGGGGAGCCTAAGTCACACACCGCGCGGCACGGGCCTCCCTTGGAAACTCTGAACGGTGGGCTCGCACACAGAAAACCGACCAGCTCTGAGCAGGTGGCCAAACCAGGACCAGCTCCCCAACGCTAGCGTATTTGAAGTCGGGTGTTTTAGTTTAGTGTTTCATAGAATTATTTATATTCCCATTATTTATAGATTCTGCTTCAAATATCTCCCGCTGATGGAGTCACTGAGATTTAATCTAATGATGCCCAAGCTTCCAGTAAGTCACCGTTTGGTTCTGATTTTGAAGGAGAGTGATTGGGGCCACGTGGAGAGGGGGGCCCCACGGAGACTGGGCCGCACCAGCCTTTGTCACCCTGTGTGTCATCATGCTCGACGCCCTCGACGGGCCTGAGCCACAGAACCCCGCAGACCGCGGGGCGGGGACCGGACGCTCCTTTGAGCCGCAGGCGCTGCTCTGATCAGTGCCCACAAAACATCCCCGAAGAATTCCCACTGTTCCGCCGGAGCTGGGGGACACGTGACTCCTGAATTGTGCAACACTCAGGCAAATTTAGTCTTCAGTCCGATTTCAATTCCAGGAACCCAAATGAATGGACTACAGCGTGTGTGTGGGGGGGGGGGGGGGCGGATAACACTTGTTTTTAATCTGTAAAGCCCTTTGGTCTGGAATTCCATTGTTTTCTCTCCTCCTTCCTCTCTTGCCTCATTCAGTAGGTTGCAAAAAAAAAGGTTTTTTTTAGACCTAGGGACAAAAAGAAAATAATTTTTTTAACTAAAAAAAAAAATTCTATTTTTTGCAAGCAGAACAGAAACTCAGAGCTGGGCTTTAAAACACAACATAAAATTAAAAGGGCATTTTTCATTATATATTTCCATATATTCCATATATGAAAATACATATACATACATACACTGTATATGTGAGGTACTGCGTACACACAAGCATATGTGTGTGTGTTTTCCTTAATCATGAATTTTTGGAATTCTCAGTTCATCCAAGCACTTGCTAAGTGAGTTTGTACTTCATTAAACGCTACCAAAGTTCTTCCTATCAGTTCCTCATCCAATGTTAAATTGTACTTTTGAATGCAAGAAAATTGGAAGCGGATTTGTATGTGAAGAGAAGGAAAAAAGAAGGGAGGGAGAGAGGGAGGAGGAAGGAGGGAAGGAGGAAAGGAAGGACTAGGAAACACGAGTAGGTACATCTCGCCTAAAAAAAAACCCTGCACCGAACGCTGGGTACCTACAAAGGCTTCAGAATGAACGCTCTCTCTCCCCGCGGGAGGCTGAGTCAGAAACTACACAGCATGGCGGACACCTCTTAAAAGTCTCTGAGCGTGGCCGTCCTCAAAGACAGCTGGAAGGCTCGAGCTGCAAGCGTCGGTTTCTTTCTCCACATTTGCCCTTGTCAAAGGGAAGCTGCTTACGGTTGATGGCTTGTCTCCTGTCTAAGAGCAAGGTCTTGCAGGTGTAGCTAGGCGCTATTTAACTTCTTATTGGTCAATAACATGCCCCAGCAAGCAATAAATATGCCCTGACCCTGGAGCTGCCCTTTAGCACTACATGCACCATTGATCTTATGGGTTCTTGGAAAACAGCCAATGTGAATAAAGCCAAGCAGAGGCCAAGTGCAGCTTCCCAATGCCTTCCTGCAATTCCTTAGTAACCGTAACCAGAAATAGAGCACTTGGCGAATCATCGAATCGTGGATGTCAGAGTTCGATTATCACGTCCCGGGCCGGGGAGGGCAGGACGGAGACCCCATATGCAGAAAGCAAGTGACCTAGGCCTTCATGCAGCCGTCCGCAGCCTCCGCAGTTAGACCCGGACATCCACCCTGTCCTGGAAGAGGGGAGCTCTGAAAGGACAGAATAATGAAAAACCATTCTCTACAGTCCGGCATGTTCTCTTCATTTGATAAAGGGAAGACACTTCCTGCACCCACCATGAGACGTACCCCGAGCTGATGCCTGGAAGGTCCCTGCCCGATGCACAGCACGCGAGACAGCTGGGCTGTTCCTGCCCTGGCATTAGAAGGGTGTAGCCTCACACAATGACTTCTAAGATTCCCTACTGTCCACCTACTCCGTCATCTTAAAAAATTGTTTTGTGTATATAGCTCCTAGTCCTGGTTCACTTTCAGGGAATTAACATGCTGTACTGGATTAATATAAAATGTACGTAAAGAAACACAAAAATAAGATTGAAATTAAGATGCCATGATATTTATAAGTAATTTTTACCTTACTTACTACTGACAGGAAGAAAAATATAGCCCGAGTGAAATGATAAGACAGTAACACTTTAAATAATTTTTAAACTCAGCCATGAGTCAGTGTTTCAAAGGTCAGATAAGAAACTGAGTTTTTTCCCCCTCCCAATTCTTTTTTTTTTTTTTTTTTTTTTT